>CATIWQ010212533.1:0-28409 GCA_949673415.1 Euphorbia schlechtendalii
TTAAGATGCATGATTCACGTATTGCGAAATAATAAATCATTCACAAAGCGGAAAAATAAACCATCCACAAAACTGTAAGTAAATACGGAAAGTAAATGCGGAAAATAAAATTACAAGGCTTAAAAAATCGGGGGATGCAACTGCCCGCTACCCTATTAATTACATTTCCTCGAAAATATGTGCAATACCCGAAGGAAAAAATAAAAGCCTAAACATACATCTAACCTGCATCTACAAAGGTTATCACAGGGGATATATCACGTATATTCGATTTGATTTTAGCGAGGCCCGCATGGCCTACTTAAAACATTGAAGATTTTAAAGTTGTTAATTTAAATAAAAATAGTTCATTTTTATTTACACATATGTTGATCAATTTTGTTAGTGAAAATGATCGCATGGCAAAAGGTGATGTCTGTTATCCAGGAATATATCTTATTCCCTTCGTGGGGTTATTCTAATACAAAAATTAAAAATAAATAAAAGAAGAAGGAGAATTACAACATTATTTACAATAACAAGTAATAAAAATAATTCCTAGGTTAAAAATAAAAATTAATAAGAAAAGAAGATGAACATGGAATTTGTTGCTCTAGGAACTCAGAGGCTTTACCCTTTTGGCGTGAATCCACTTCGGCGTGTCCGTTTGATTCCCGGGAGCGTTCCTCGTTCATTTTTTTAGTTATTGATTTGATTGTGAAAATAATGGTTATGTTGGAAAATAATATGTTTATTTATCCAAAAGATAATCAGACTCGAATTCTAAATTTATTTTAGGCCTGAGAATATCTGAAGATTTAAGAAGAAAAGATGAAGAAATTTTATAAAAAGAAGAAATTTGAGTAAAAGATGAAGAAATTTGGGATCCAAAAGTTTTTTGGATCCGAGAAAAAAATTAGAAGAAAGTAAGAAATATTGTTTATATATTTTTTTATCTGAAAGAGAAGATTTTTCTCTCTGAATTTTGGAGCCCTCGTGTACTGAAAAAGACCCGCCTATTTATAGAAAAAAATCCTAAAAATAAAAAATATAGAGCCTCGCCGTACGCGAGGCTCCCTCACGTGTGTGCGAGGTTGCCTCCGCACAAGGCTGCCTCGCATGTGCGCGAGGCTACCTTGCGCGAGGCTGCCTCCGCGCTAGGCTGCCTCGAGCGAGGCTGCCTCGTGTGTGCGCGAGGCTGCCTCGTGTGTGCACGAGGCTACCTCGCGCGAGGCTTCCTCCATGATAGGCTACCTCCCCGTGAGGCTCCCTCGCATGTGTTCTAGGCTGCCTCCGTGCGAGGCTTCCTCGCTATCGAGATTACATCTCTTTCATAGTTTATTAATATTATTTTATATTTTATTATTATTATTATTTAATACAACAACGTGGAATACTCCAATTTGAAGATCATCGGATGGTCGAAAATCATGTGATTCGTGGTTAAATATCCCAAAAAGCCATCATCATTTAACGCGCGAGCTGGTACAAAATCCCGTGCTCACAGAGTCCATCTCCGACCTCATGGATGTAAGCCATTTGTTAGTAGGCTATTACATGCTTACAGTATCTTGTGTAGTAGGTGTAGGTATAATCAATGTATTGTTTGTTTGATTTTCTTGAGTGCCTAACTCAAGATTGTTCCCACAAGCTTTCGCAAGTATATTCTCCTTCTAGAGGAATTGAGCATTTTTGGAAACAATTTCTTTTTGTTCCTTGGGATCAAAGAAGGTATACCTATAGTCTCCTTAGGGTAACCTAAAAATAGACACATGTCAGACTTAGCACCCAGCTTATCTGAACTCATCCACTTTACGTAAGTAGGACATCCCCAAAATCTCAGGTGAGAAAGGGCGAGTTTTTTACCATACCATAATTCGTATGGAGTTTGATCAATTGATTTAGAGGGCGCTTTGTTTAGAATATAAACTATGCTCTCAAGTGCATAACCCAAAAAGGATCTGCTGAGTTCTTCTTAGCTCATCATGGACCGAACCATATCGAGTAGGGTTCAATTCCTCCTTTTTGACACTCCATTGTGTTGGGGTGTATAAGAAGGTGTCCACTGGGATAAAATACCATTATCCCTTAAATAATCATGAAACTCTTAGCTTAAGTATTCACCGCCTCGATCAGATCAAAGGGTCTTGATACTTTTCCCAAGCTGTTTCTTTACTTCGGTTTTGAACTCTTTGAATTTCTCATAACTTTCAGACTTGTACCTCATAAGGTACAAATAAGCATATCGTGAGTAATCATCGATAAAAGTTATGAAGTAGATGAAACCCTCTTGTATCTTAACACTCATTGGACTACATACATCGAAGTGTATTATTTCCAAGGTACTAGTGACATGTTATCCCTTTCCTTTGAAAGGTTTCTTAGTCATATTTCCCTTTAAACAAGGTTTGCACGCACCATAAGATTCCCATTCGATTGGGCTTAAGTCTCCACACTTGTGTAACTTAGTTAAGCGAACTCATTTATATGGCATAGACAATAGTGCCATAAGTATGAGGATTTCTCATTATCTAATCTCGATTTCTTAACAATGTTCATATTTAGAATTTTGGTTTTAGTATCTAGAACATAAATTCCATCTACTGATATTCCACAAGCATAAAGAACATTATCGCGTCGAATTTGACATTTATTATTAGAAAATAAAATTTCAAATCCCTCTATTTCTAAACACACAATAGAAATAATATTCTTAGTGACAGCAGGAATATAATAACAATTGTTCAAAACTAAAACTAGGCCACCAGGAAAACAAAGACTATATGTCCCTACAGCTTGTAGCAACCCGTGCTCTATTTCCCTTTCTTAGTTCCATTTCCCTCTTTGAAAGCCTCTTACTATTCCATAATCCTTGCACAAAAGTACAGATTTGAGTACCACAACCAGTATCCAATACCCAAGTAGACTCATAGGGAACTATAAATAAATTCTCTATCATGAACATACCTGAAGTAGATTCCTCACTTGGCCTCTTCTTCACTTATTCAGAAAACAGAGCTTTGCAATCATGTTTCAAGTATCCGGGCCTTCCTCACATGAAACATATTTTTTTGGGCTTCTCCTTTTTAAATCCCTCTGTTACTAAAAGTGCAACAGAAATAATATTCTTAGTGACAGCAGGAATATAATAACAATTGTTCAAAACTAAAACTAGGCCACTAGGCAAACGAAAGCTATATGTCCCTATAGCTGTTGCAGCAACCCATGCTCTATTTCCAACTCTTAGGTCCATTTCTCTCTTTGCAAGCCTTCTACTATTCCGCAATCCCTGCACAGAAGTACATAGATGAGTACCACAACCAGTATCTAATACCCAAGTAGACTCATAAGGAACTGTAGAGAAACTCTATAGAGAACATACCTGAAGTAGATGCCTCATTTGGCTTCTTCTTCACTTATTTAGAAAACAGAGCTTTGCAATCACGTTTTTAGTGTCCAGGCCTTCTGCACATGAAACAAATCCCTTTGGGCTTCTCCTTTTAAATAACCACATTTTTTACCTTCCTTTTGATGGGTTTTAAACCTTAACATTCGACGCAAGTTCTACTTGCCAAGTACCTGTTCCTTTAGCCCTTAGACCTTCTTCAAAAGTTCTAAGTTTCCTGACAAACTCAGATGTCTTACTGGTCTTCCTTGACATAAGATAATCTTTCACAAAGGGTGAATATTTATTAGATAGACTTTTTATCATAAGCTATATATCATGGTTGGAATCTATGTTGATTCCTACCTGAGCCAATATCCTTAAATACTATAAGTATCCTATGCATTGCTCAATGGCCACGATCCCATCATCTCTCCCAGAGTTATAGAGAAATCTCAATATTTCATGCCATTCAACTTTCATGCCCTCATGAAGTCCTCTAAGATGAATAAGCATGGATTTTAGGTCCATACCTTCATGCTGTTTCTTAAGCTTCAAACTCATGGTTTGGAGCATCACCAGTGATACCACAAAAGCATCCTTCTTGTGCTTAAGATATGCTTCTTTCTCTTGGATAGAAGCCTCAGCATTAGGATTGAATAGTTCCGGATTATCTAGAACATAATCCATGTGGCTTTTCTTAAGCTCCTTTTTAAGAGCTTTGAACCAGTATTCAAAATTGATCCCTGTCAATTTATTATCAAGTATCAGATAGAGACTTATGTTTAGGTTCATTGTTCAACCTAGATATAAGATAAATTTTGTTTAGACATTAGTATATATACATGCCTTTAATATAGGGTCTTTAATTAAATACATGATTCCTACTATTTTCTAGACATTCAAATAGCCCCTTCTATTTAAATTCAAGAAAATTTGTTCAACCAATTTTCCTTAGTAGGTAGCATCCATAGCCACTCATTATGAGCCATAATAAGATAACCATGGTTGGAACCCGTCCATTTGCATCTCATGCAATTGCAAAGCCATTTGAGTTCTCTTTCTCGAGACGTGTGTTACCAAATTATACGAATCTTAGAATGTGTCTCCAATCTAGCATTAGCTCCAATAATATGGACAACCCATTTTGGTTAAGACATTAGCCCCATCTAGTCTCATGACCCAACACATGTTAAGGGTAGACATGATGTACATGTGCTTACATCTGTTAATAAGGTTCGTATCACGACTTATGATGGGAAGACTATATACCACCTTAATATTATTGTAGGGATTTTATTGGTGCCACTAGTCTCGCCCTAGTCTAGGTCTTATACGATGGATATGATTATGAAAATTATAATTCCGGGCTATTTGGAATTATTAACTCTAAGGGAACATGCTCAGGATTGGTATATCATAATCATTCTATTATGCCAAGACTCCACATAGCATGCAAAATAAACAAGGTCCATGTTTAAGTCATTGCACGTATGGCTATAAGTTTTAATTTAACAACTTAAACCACGTTTGTAAAACCATATGCGGAATCCAATTCCCATACTTGAAATCGACTAAGTCATAAAAGTCCCTTGGGTACTTTTGAATCTAATACTGATGGAGATTTCCAAGTAGGAGAGGCCTCCCTTAAAGTGAATGAGAAGCCAAGTCTAATCCTTGCCAAAATAACCACGGGTAATTTGATTTGTTGTACCATGGATAACTATGTTTTAAAGACTTCGTTCTTTAATTGAGTGAAGTACGGGATGACCCTCAGTCAAAGCATTTACATGTGTGGTAAAACATTGCTAATTTATATGATAATCACTTAGACTAAGTCTGAGCAAAACCTTAATCTAGTTATCACATCATTTTCTATAACAGGAAATGAAACCTATGTCATGCATAGCATACTTTAATCAATTCATAGAAAATATCATTTTAACATATTATAATCAATCATGTATAGCATAAGGCAGATTCTAATACCACTAGTAGTTGTTCAAGATAGTAATTGAATATGCAAACGTTGCAAGGGGAAATTTCAAAACTTAAAATTAACCTAAGGATCTCCTAAGCATGCCATGATTTATATGATCTAGATTAAAATGTTCCATAGATGCTTTTAGGTTTATAAAGCTTATAAAAGAAACCTAGCATCTAAGTTTAAAGCATTACAAGTTGATGTATGCTTTCAATTTCTTTGGTAGTGGTTTTCCCTTAGAGCAATTCGGTAGAACTTCATTAGCACAAGCTTCCAAACTAATATAGCCTCTACGATTGATCCACATGGATCTTCACCAACCAAAACCTCGTTGAGGGAGAATCCCTTAGTAAACAGTAGCTGCTAGACCGCTCACTTTAGAAAGAGTCTTCAAAAGAATTCTTCACTATTTGGAGAAACTCGTGAAGTATCTCGCATAATGAACAAAGAGAGAGATGTAGAACTTAGAGAGAAAGGCTAAGCTGAAGTGTGAAATAAAGAGGAGCTGAAGGCTTATATATAGGGAAAAAGGGGGAGTGTTTGACTCCCTCTCAAACTCAAAGTGGAATGTGAATATTCCCATCCCACTTAGCGGGTTAGCCGCGCGGGTCATCAGGACCCATGGGCTAACCCGCGAGTCCAACGCAAGGCAAACCCTTGTGGGCTACTCGCACAAGCACTACCATGGGCAGCGCTTGTGGGCTTGCAGCCTGCTAGTGCATGCGAGCTTACCCCATGTACTCACAGGGCAGCCGCGCAGGCTCCACTCTCAACAACCTGTGTTTGTTTGGGGTCCACTAGTAATGGAAAAATCCCTTGCTATGCTTTGTGCAATTTTTCCCTATTTTCTCTTTATTCCCAACCAATTAATAATTCTTCTAATGAATTCGACAACCAGATATTCTCGGCATAGAGTTTATAGGTTCTTTACTTAGTCTGATATAAACCCAAAGTGTGTGACCTCATAGGATCCCAAAGTATTGAGCCGCTAGAGGTTAACCTAAACTTGGCTTTCCATCTGGGAACCTTTAGGCTCAGTGTTCCAGACCGATATGGAACCCGATAGCTTTAGACAATCAAATGGGCTTTCTAGCAAAAGGCATATTATCCATCGATAGTTGGAAGGTCACATGCTTCTGTCTTGACCCGGTTCTGCAGTAGTAACCAATACAATACACTCCTTCCATCAGGTTAAGTACCATCTAGTTTATTGAGCTCGGATTAAGTGTCAGCTCATGTAATAGCCGTAACAATCCTCGAATTAGACTTGTTCACGAAGAACACCACTCTTCCATTATGTATCAAGATTGACTAGAAACCCGTTCTATCAATATTATACTCTAATCAGAGGTTTATGAGTATGTCACTTCAATAAGGGGCTCTAAGGTACATTTCCCATTATATCACTATATCAGGAGCGATGGATCCCATCTTGACTACTCTACTTACCAACATGTGATCATCACTATACCTATAATCACCTATGTGATTGTGATCGCTAGGGTATGAATAAGTATGACCCATAGCAACTCCTACATAAGGTAACTAGTATCTCAGGTCTGAGGATACTTGTACCGCTACTGTAATAAGACAGGACACCAACACATGGATATAGTTATTTCCGTGTGTCTAACTTACATTAGTCTCCAATGTATTACCTGAATACATTCATGTGTTAACTCAAGGTACCACCTTCAACTCGTGAGATTGGCTGCTCGAATCTAATCCAAGGAGTAAGCTGACAAATGCTAGTTTGTCCGTTCCATTGATGTCCAGTTTCAATGAAACTATGACTAGGGATATTTAGACTATTCATAGTAACACGTATGTGCAGTTCTCATACCACATAGCTCCCACTATGTCATCGCTTTTTTACTCTATGAAGTAGTCACAAACTTTTATCTCATCAATGCACATATACATAATTAATAATATATATATATATGATATCAGCGAGATACATAAATTAATTAAAAGCACTGATAAGCAACAAAGATGCCTTAATTATTATTAATAATAATTTGAAACCGTTTATACATTATAGCTAATAAAGATATATCGCCCTAATTACCTCTAGGGCATACATAATGTCCAACACAAGTAACAATGAAAGAGGAGGACGTGATGGATCAAATGTAGGTAAAAACATGGGGTGATTTTGATTAGGAATAACAAAGATGTCAGGGAACAATTAGCCAACTATCATTTCTTTTGTTTTTTCCCTTGCAATGCAATTACATGTTGACAACATATATCTCATGCGTGTATGACAATTGCTAAGTGGCAATTCATATGAAACCATAATTTGAAATTGGTATTGAATCCTCACAATACCGAGCAAACTATGCTTATAGTTACACTCTCTAAATTATATGATCGTGTGTCCTTTGCAGAGATTGGAGGTGAATTTTAAATAAATTTAGAAGATTATTTGATACAATTGAAAATTTTTAAGATAATTGAGTTTTAGGATAAAGTTTAGATAATTCTTGATTTATTATGCCCTTATATAAAATACAGAAGATAGGTGATAAACATTATGGATCCACTAATTATGAAAGAAGTATAAACGAAAAATATTTTTATAGAGAGCTTTCTTTAGTATTATATCTACTAGGTTGAACTTCTTTTCCAAGTCAACCAATATAGTGATGTCATTTCCACGCCAGTTGATAATTTAGAGTGGTTTTACTTTTAAAGGAGATGTGACAGACTGCACAATACTTTGTTATTGCAGTGAATTAAGAACTTTGAGACAACTATTTAGGCAATAGACAAAGATTCTATTGTATTTGTTTTATCCCATAAATAAAATAGCAATTTTTTTTGTTATAATTTAAAAAAGTTGAACATTTACTGTAAATTATAAACTGAGCTGTTACGCTTCATCCGTTTTTACTTCGTGTCGCCCATATTTTTTCAAAATCTTTCATATTTTACCCTTCACCTTAATTTCTATATAAAACCCAACTTCAGCATCTTTCGAATCTCGTTTAACATCAGGGCTGCTTTTCAGGCCATTTCATGGCCAGAAAAACAGCCCCGTTTTCCGCTGCCAGAAAACTGCTCTGTTTTGCAGTTTCCGGCGCCGGAAACTGCCAAACAGAGCGTTCCTAGCGTAGGAAAACAGCAAATGTTCATTTCCGTTGGACGGAAACGAACCGTTCCGGTGAAAAAAATTGGCCGGAATTTAATTCTGGCCAACTACAAGGTTGGGCGGAATTAAATTCCGGCCAGAGTAGTTAACGGCCGGAATTAAATTTCGGCCACCGTTGTGGTTGGCCGGAATTTAATTCCGGCCAGAGTAGTTAACGGGTGGAATTAAATTCCGGCCACCGTTATGGTTGGCCAGAATTTAATTCCAGCCACTGTTGTGGTCGGCTGGAATTTAATTCCGGCCACCGTTGTGGTTGGAATTTAATTTCGGCCACTGTTGTGGTCGGCCAGAATTAAATTCTGGCCACCATTGTGGTCGGTCGAAATTTAATTCCGGTCAACGTTGTAATTGGCCGGAATTTAATTCCGGCTGGGTGTTATGTTGGCCGGAATCAAATTCCGACCAATAACTTCCTCGACCGAAATTGGTAGAAAAATATATTTAGTCGATTAAATATTTTTTTACGGAATATTTAATTTACTGGATTATTAATTTATTGAATATTTATTTACGAAATATTTATTTTATTGAATATTTCTTTTAATAACACATTATTTTATTGAAGTTCGTTTCAACAAATTATTCCCAACAGCTATATTCCCTACGGAATATTCACAACAGCTATATTCCCAACAGCTATATTCCCAACGAAATATTCCCTACGGAATATTCCCAACAGCTATATTCCCTACGGAATATTCCCAACAGTTATATTTTTTCCCAAATTCTATATATAACATCAATATTTCCCTTCTATCTCACACTACACCAATCTACTAATTCCCAATTTCTTTGTCATTCTAAAATTCTGTTTGATTCGCAAAAGTTTTCGGCATTCTCTTCATCTTATCATACTCTCTTCCTATGGCGTTTGTTTCCTCGATGGACGATGGTGATGGCATTGACTACAGTAGCCACTTCATCATAGATATAGAATTTCAAACAGTAGAAGATGTAGTTGCATGGGCAAGGAGTATTTCAAAGGGATTTGGATTCGATCTTGTTATATCATCTTAGAAGTCAACAAAGAGCAGAGTCATCAAATGTAGTCGTGATCAGCCATATAAGGGGAAAGACAAAAACTTGCCATTTTCCAAACAGATATTCACAAAAACATAAAAATGCAGTTGCCCTTTCCGAATACAACTGAAGCAGAGCAGTTGGACTTCTAAGTGGTCAATTACAGTCGAAGGTGGATATCATGGCTTCCACAACCATGTCATGTACAACTGTGATGCTGCTCATCCAGAATATAACCAAATGAGCCAGGAGTCTAAGCAAACCGTTGTAGAAATGAGCGAAGCACAAGCGAAGCCTAAAAATATCATGGCATCCCTCATTGATAAATTTCCTAACGAGTCGTTTAACATGCACCAAATCTATAACTTAAAGACGAAGCTGCGCAAAAATTCATTTAATGGTCGAAACGTCATTAGTCAGTTTTTCCATCTGGCACAACAAGCCAAGTACTTGCATTGGCATGTTCCTGATCCGAAAATGAGAGCTCTCACTCATATGTTCATGGCGCATCCAACCTCATTGAATTTGTTACAGACATTTCATTACTATGTAGGCATTGATTCTACCTACAAAACAAACAGATACAAGATGCCTATGATAGAATTTGTGGGGGTGATTCCTGACAACAAAAACTTTCTCATTGCATGGGCACTAATGAGAGATGAGACATCTGGCAGTTACGCATGGGCGCTCGACAAATTACGGCAAATGTTTGGACAAAATGTTCACCCTACTATAATTGTTACAGATCGGGAGCTGGGTCCATTCAAACCGATAGAAGAACTATTTCCAAACACCGCACATCTTCTTTGTGACTGGCATATACACAAGGATGTTGAAAACAGGATTGCCAGAGTGGTTGGATATAGGGATGAGGTCCAAAAGATGGCTAATGAAAAATGGAGCAAAGTTTCCAAATCACAAACAGTGGAAGAATACGAAGCCAATCTTGCAATTCTGATCGACTCGTGGCGTAGGGTATAGCCTAACTTGGTAACATATCTCATGGAGACATGCTTATTTATAAAGAAAAGTTCATTCCTGCATGGGTGAATGATGTTTTACACTTGGGGAATACGTCAAATTGTCATGTGGAGAGCGAGCATGCATCGCTAAAGGATTGGCTCCACACATCAACTAGAGCCCTCGATACTGTATGGACAAAGGTCGATAAATAGATTCAAGCACAAGAAATTAGCATAAAGTAAGTACATTTACTAATGTTATTTATGACAGTATTTCCACATTTTTTAATAGTTTACTTATTATATTACTATTTGTTCATTTGTAGGGTTGAACTTGAACGGTTACGAACAAAACGATGTGAGGTGACATCGGGATTTCCTTTTATGTTGTTATCATTTTATGTTTCTCATCATGCCCAAAAATTACTATTTGATGAACACCAATTGATGTTGCAATGGGGAAACGAAGTACGTAATTATTGTTATCACGCGTTGCGGACTACTCATGGGCTACCATGTGCGTGTGAGTTGTCTGATGCAGTACGAGCATGAGTAAATATCTCTACTAAACGAATCCACCCTTTTTGGAAAATACTTATGGTTAATGAAGCAAGGGTGGATCAATCACAAGATGATTTTTCAGGCTATCTGTCAGAGTCTCACAGACATCTTGCAAATATTGTGGGGGTGGTAAACACATATCATCCTATTGTTGTTGAGAAAATGGCGACTATGCTGGAAGAATAACTTCACCCTGAATATGCTCATGATTGTGTTGAACTTGAGGTGAACGAAAATGTAAGGGGAAGACCAAAAGGGAGCAGGTCAACCCGACGTGAAAAAAGTGGTTAGGAGCATTATTCAAAAGGTCTTGGACATTCTAACAGTTGCAGTCGTCATAATAGTTCAGCTGGGAATGATTCAGTTCCCTCAATAAACAATGCATCAAGATATGGTATGAACTAGCTATTCGATAATTTAAATAATACAATTTTAAATTTTTTTTCATATTTTATCATTTACAACTTATTTTCTTTTGTTTCACTGGTTCAGGCGGAGTTCCCCTCTAATTTTCTGAGTTAATGCAATACATTCCAATAATTGTTCATCTGTTCATTGAAGGTGTGGTTAAGGTGGAAGCAGATGGCAATTGCGGTTTCCGAGTTGTTGCATCCTACATTTAAAACAATGATGATGCATATCAATATGTAAGAAAAATCTCAACAATGAGCTAATTGCCAAGCATGAAATTTACGAACCATTCTACTTTGACGGAATCGATGCCAACATTGAGCGTATTAGTTAGGCAGGCGGTTCATGGACTCGAGATGATAGGTATTGGATGCATGTAATTGAGGACTTATTCACTATTGCAACAGTATATAATGTTGCAGTTATTTATATCAGTTACTCAGTTGTGCCCACTGGTACACATTCTTGTTTCACTATTTTGCCTCTGTATACAACATCAAACGTGAATGGTCCGTGTGCTGAAATTTTTATTGCCCATACCGGATCAATCTTGAAAAATTTCTTCAGATTAAATTTACAAGAAGATTGTCCACTTCCTCCAATTGCTAGTACGTGGTTTAATCATCGTAAGGAGAGTGTGATTGGGTGAGAATATTTGTATACATGGAGGCTGCAACAGTGGCAACAATTTGTAATTAAATTTGTACATATATTTTAATATTATGAACTTTATATTTTATTGTGTTCATGGAATTTATCAGTCATAAAATATATTTCCGTAGTCAAATTTTATATTTTCAGTTCAAAAATCGGAAATAAAATTTTTTTCCTCCCTTAGCCTGGCCGAAATTTTATTCCTGCCAGCTTTACATTTGGTCGTAAAGTGGCCGAAATTTTATTTCAGCCACAATAGAGCTAAGCCGGAATTTTATTTCGGCTTTTAACTGGTTTGGCCATAATAAAATTCCGACCGGCAACTTGGCTGGCCGAAAAATCTGGCCGGCCAATATACAGTCACTGGATTTTCAATTCCGGCGAGGGGTGAAAAAAAAAATTTTTACTTCGGGGGTATTTTTGTCTTTTGGACGGGCGATGCGTAGTAACTCCCCTAGTAAAATTAGCTTGATAAACAAATGAATTGTTGCCCTAAGCTCTTTTATGCTAATGAAAGCAACAAAGTCATGAATCCATAAACTCATCAATCAAATTCAACTGAATATCTAAGAAACTAGCTTTGTTTAATAATGTTAGTTTTAATAAATCAATTAATAAATCATAATCAACAGTAAAATTGCAGGATCAACTAAGTAGAATTAACATAAAGATGAACGATATAAACCACCACAAGGTTTCAATAGTTTCAAAAGTATTGAAATGGCTAACAAAAGACAACTAACTCTTAATCCAATCAAATGACTTACTAATAAAAGATAACTCGGATATCCTAAAATGTACATCAATTAAGTGACTAAATAAGAGAAGGTAAATTAGAATGTAGTAATCAATTGGTTTGCAATAGCAAAGGTGATGATAGTAAGGGTGTAGAAGATGTTAATGTCCCGAGAAGCGACGATATCAGTGGTCCTCTCGTATACACCGAAAACGTAAGCCGAGTATGATATCAATCAAAATCCAATATCAACTCACATTCCATATAAACCCACCCGGTCGATGTTTCCCTTTATGTAAGTATCTATACAAAAAAATTGACACCATAATCAGATGACAACTAAATGTGTGTATTATAACCAGCTACAAAAAATCAAAATTATAATTGAGTTAGAACTAAACATGTGTAAGTAATATTAGCAGCTACACAAAAAAATCAAAACCATAATCAGATGAAAAATAAATATCAAAAGAGAAACCAAAACACATTCATTTCAATAATCTTAGAAAGGGTAAAAGGGATACTAAGTATCTTCAGCTTTTCTGCAGCCTTGTTAGCCTTCTTGGCATCTATGTCGCTGCCCTTACCTGTAAGCCTCACTAC
This sequence comes from Euphorbia schlechtendalii, assembly GCA_949673415.1. NCBI lineage: Eukaryota > Viridiplantae > Streptophyta > Magnoliopsida > Malpighiales > Euphorbiaceae > Euphorbia > Euphorbia schlechtendalii. The sequence goes on from CATIWQ010212533.1 coordinate 13,456, forward strand.
TAAATCAGCCATGTTAGTAGAGTTCCTCTCCATTCCATTATCAATGTATATATCTTTGACAATCTTACCTAAATTTTAGCAACGAAATTTAACCTTTGCAACTTAATGAGCAATTTCTGAAATAATGAAAGTTGCACAAGTGCTAAGCACTAAAACAAAAATAAAGCATAACATAAAACAAAATCATGAATCCATACTCCTTAATCAATTTCAACTAAATATCTGAGTTACTAGCTTTGTTTAATATTTTTTTAAAAAAAAACCAACTAACAAATCATTGTTAATAATAAAATTGAAGAATTAACTAAGTAGGCATAGTTTACATGTAAATGAGATAAACCACCACAGAATTTCAAAAGTTACAAAAGTATTAAAATACCTAAGATAAGATAACTAACTCATAATTCTATCAAATGGCTAGCTTAGAAAAGAATACTAAGAAAGATATCTCAAAATGTATATTAATCAAGTTACTAGAATGTATATCCTATTTACCCAATCAAATAGACTCACATTAACTACGATTGACCAGAATTGACGTAACAAAGTTTTGTCAGCTATTAGCCAACCAACTAACCCATCTCTCCTCAAATTCCATCTTCCTAAGCATTGCATAGATGCATACCCATGATACACTTTCATAAATTTTTTAAAAATTAAGCTTAAAGACCAAACATGACTGAAGCCTCTCATTAAGAAAATGTACCACTTCCGCGACGATAAAAGAATACTATGTGTTTATAAAAGAATTGTGATGCTGGCAATATATGAATGATCATAAATGGTTTTGACTAGGTGGGATTAATTAGAGTAAATTGATTAATGTTAAAAATATAAATTTAGAATTGTTTCTTCGAAAGTAATAAATACAGGGTGTGTTGGTGGTGACAAATCAATTAACTTAATTTTGAAAATGTAAAACTAAATATGTTATAAAAATAAATAATGACATTTTATATCACAAAGTATAAAATTGGGATACATAGTATATTGTGAAAAATTCATTAAAAGATGGTCATTGATTTAATAATAACGAGACTTCCAAACTACAAACCTAATAATTAAATAAGTAAATGAACAGAGAATACTAACTAGTTCTATATATGCATATCAATCCTAGTTTGATCCAGGTCATTAGTAAAAAGTATTGAGAACATAATACTAGAAAATCTCCAAATCGAAAACCAACGCATACACATTTCCATCACAAATTTTGTAACAGATCGAGAGTTAAAAATAAGACTTCTAAACTCCAAAAGAAAGAATAAAGAACACTAAAAACAACATTGTCTTGGAATTTGGTATAGAAACCAGATGCATTTGATCTCGGCACACCATCGGTAACATCGACGTTCACAACTCACCATGTGGAGGCAAAGAATTAATAAGCAGTGATGGGCCAATGGCTTAGCCAAAATAACTTGCAAAAATCAGAAAACCTCCCAAAGTGCAAGTCATATGTAAAAAACCAACGCAAATAAGATATTTATGCGAATTTACACAAATGGATAAATAAACTTCATAAGATTCATAGCTTTGCAGATGCTTATGCTTCCCATCACCAGATGGTTTCTTAAATGTACCCACATTAATAGAAATCTTGTTTATAACAGCACCAGCCATCTCTAGCTTCCTATTTGTTGGTCTTTAGATGGTTTAATTACACAGTAGAAGGGGTAAATGATGTTCTTGGTTACTTTTTAGGTTTTATAAAATATTTACCAAGTTAAAGTTTTTAGATGCGTGTGTTGAGTGCTTCGTGTTGAGTTGGGTCTAAAATCTTAAAAATAGCTTAGCTTTGCTGCTCAGTTTATCTTCAATCTCTTGCTGAGTACTTTACTCAGCACCGATTGGTTTTTCAAGCAAAACGATGAAATGATAGAGATAAAATTATGAATGAGAAACGCGATAAAGGTGCAAGTAAGGTTAGAACTTTAACACCTCAGATTTATCCTGGTTTGGCCCCTAGCCTACCTCTAGTCCCTAGATTCCTTTTCGAGCTTTAATCCACTAGTGATTTCGTTCCTTTCTTAGGTGGAGAAGCCTTTACAACGGGTAAACTCTTTTACACAAATTACCTTTCTTTCTAACTACCTCTCAGATCACAATTTGGGTACGCTTCCCAAACCGTTACTCAGTTTTCTTTTAAAAGAATTCAACTTATAAATTGTTGAATCCTTTATGATTTTTAAAACTAAAGTGATTTTCTCTTTATTACAAACAGATAAGGAAATCTATTGTTTGCTAATTGCTTGAGTTGGAATTTCTTGAAGCTGGGAGTTAATGAACAGAGTTTCAGCTCTTTAAGAAATTTGAAGTGATTCACCAAGTTTGAACATCTGCTTCAGTCTTTTATTTATAGTAGAAGCTCTTGGAATTAGCCATTGTAAACTTCTCATCCTAACAGCTATTCAATATCTTTTCTCTTCAAATCTTTCAAATTTTCCCGTTGGAGACAGATTCCACGACATTTAGAGATAAAGATTTTGAATGTTGAAGTGTGATATTAATCTGTTGTCAAAAACTCATTTATCTTCAAGCAATCTGTTCTGATAGAGAGGCGCGCGTGATGCAATGTGAAATTTTGCCATTGGTTGACTTATTGACATTGCTGAGGACGCACGGAGACACTGAAAAGTGGTGCATGTCAGAGGATTCCTTTTACCTTTAGTGAGGAATCTCCAACATTCCTTACTGACACCTTTTTGTTTATGAGGACCATTAGAATATCTTCTTTAACTTTTGCGCTTTTTATCCTGAAAAGCATCAAAGGTATATTCTATTTCTCAGAAAAACCATTAGTAGCATAAGTTTCAAATATTCTCTAAGTGTCAAAGGAATACAACTTTTTATTCTTAAAAATCTATCTCAGCCCAACTGAGTAGATATCCTTATAAACTCCGTAATACTCAGCATAGCTCAGCTTTTCTTACTCTAAGCCGTAACTTAATTAATTACTCAATAAACTGAGTTGTTTTTCCTTAAACAAACTCAAGTAAACTTCATTAATCAAGAGTATACTTAGTACTCAATTAATTTCACTACCCTAATCAGTTTGTTATTTTCAAAACGTTTAAGTACTATTAAGTACTTTTAACTTGGGTTCAACACTGTTGGTCATGTTAGACAATCTGGAAACAGTTTGAATATCCATGATAGCAAAGAAGAAATGAAGGAAAAATGAATGAAATAAAGAGCTGGTTTGATCTCTTTAAGAAAAGAAAATGAGTTTTTCTTTACTCTTGCAATGGAAAGAAGATGGAGAAATGAAAAAGGATGGTTATTAATATTGATAAGACAATGTAGGCTTAATTCAGTGCAAAGTGCAGGTGCTATAGCGTGAGACCCATTAATCAGATTTGTTGGGTCCCATAACGACGAGACCATTGTGTATATATATATTTTTATGTGATCCATTATCATTATTATTATTTAAAATAAAGATGTTTTCGTTGTTTTACTAGTATATTGCTAAGCGTCGCCCCTATTTACTTTGTGCGACCCAATTTTTTTCAATTTTTTTTAACTTTTACCCTTTTCTTCAATAAATTCAACAAACCCATTTCACTTCATTCAAACCCAACAAAAATCTCTCTACACTTAAACTAAAAATTTTTTTTCCGGCATGGACGGACGATGACGGTAAGTGAAAGCAATGATCCATGTAATTTTTGACTTTTTTCAACTGTCGGAACTGGTCGGAAAATTTATCCGACCTGTCCCACCATTGGGCGGTGTTTTTTGTCAGCCAAACTTTCCTTTCTGGCCTATTTCAGGCCGTAAAAGAAGGTTTGCGTTTTTGTTCAGGCTTGAAACAAGCTAGAAAAGAACCATTGCCGTTCATTTTCGACCGAAAACGGACAACCTGGCTTGTTCGTTTCCAATCATAAACGTGCAGGGTTGGTTCATTTCCGCCTGAAACAAACCTCGTAGTTTTGTTTTTGGCCGGAAACGAAACGATCCATGGCTGGATGGAAAAAAATTTTGGTCAGTCATGGGTTTGGCCAGATTTCGGCCAAACCCATGTCTGGTCGGAATTTTTTTTGACCAATCATGGTTTTGGCCAAAATCAGTTTTCGATCAAACCCATGATTGGTCGGTAACTTTTTCCAGCTAATCATGTGTTTGGTCGAAAACAATTTTCGACCAATCACTGAACTGGTCGGCTTCAATTGGTCTTGTTTTTTATAAAAAAATCTTGATTTTTTTAAAATTTTCATGACTTATAAATTTTTAAAATTGGATAAATTAGAATTAGTAGAAAAAAATATTTTGTGAGGTAGTAAATAATTAAGTAATTAGAAATGTTTAATATGTAATAAATTAGAAATTCTGAAGTATGTTATAATTTTCTCAATATTTGTTTACTTCAATGTTGAAAAAAAGGTTCAGGAAAAGGGAAATGTTGGGCTACAATAGAGCAAGTGATCGATTTGGACAAGTGGCCTAAGACTTTGATTTCTCATAAGGTGCCGACAAAGTCCTATAAGCAACATCCACCGATCCTTGGTTGGCATCATTTATGGTTGAGACTAGGATGATATTTGATTGTCTTCTAGCCCCTTATCATGGTCTTAATGCATCTACAAGGCGATAGTGGCAGCATGCAACAATAGAGGTTGTTGTGGAGACTGCCCCTGCCATTTTAGCTGTAGGAGTAGGTTTAAGTTTCGCTACACCAGACATTCTCATGTTAGGAGTAGATCCACTTGTCTTTAGGGCTGATGACTATGAGTTAGATGAAGATAAATCGGATGCAAAGGCAGGGGATGATTATCATGATGTGGTGGATGTGATAAATGTGATTATGAGAAGGCGAGAAGGAAAATTCGTTACAAGAAATTTTTCGAGTAGTAGGTCTTAGAGTAGTAGGGAGAATGAGAGAAAGTGGAAGGTTACCGACCTTGTACTTGGTGGCTCGTATGTTGCTGATGTAATCCCAAGTTTTTTGGGACATTGCTTTTGAGATTTTGAAGGGTAACATGAGGGAACATTTAAAGTGTCATAATATACCATCATGATTTAAATAACTTAGAGTTTGATTTGAGACGTTGGATGAAAGAGGAAAGTAGATTCTCGAGAGGACTAGGCTGAGCACTTGCCCTTTATTGTGTATGATCACAATAACGTGGATTTAATTTATGCATTTGTTGAGTGGTGGTAGCCTAATACGAATTTTTTTCACTTGCCTTTTTGAGATACAACTTTTATGATACATGATGTGCATTATATTTTAGGCATGTATGTTGATGGACTGATAGTCGAGGAGGATAGCGGTACTAATCGTATGAAGAATGTAGTGATGGAGATGCTTGTGGTTGGTGAAGATATGATGAAAGAAATGTGGTTGCACTGTGCAGTTCCTGCTAAGATAGTAGCGCAAAGATGTCATGAGGGCCAGCGGCCACCCCATGCTAGGCTTGCAGGTTGGATGTGGTTGATGTTTGTAGGAACCTTGTTTGTAGATAAGAGTGGTAATCGTATCTGAACGTCTTGTGCTTTAGAGGTGAAAGATGAGTTGAATAGTGTACATGAATATGCATGGGGTGCAACTACATTAGCATACTTGTATCGCTAGCCTGGAATAGCTAGTCGAGGTGATTTCAGGTAAATTAGCAGGTATTTGACCCTCCTCTAGGCTTTGTTATATGAGTATATTCCTTGTTTTTGACCCCATACTCATTATCCCACTGTGGAAGGACAAGCTAAAGCGTCAACGTGGCACCCCGTGCAAAAGGGCAAGGGTGTCCATTTGGATGCTCTGCGTATACACATCAATCAGATGACATTAGCAGCATATAAAAATGTAAACGATTATGTCAACCTAGTGTGATTGGGTGTGAAGATTTGTATGCTAGGAGGATGCAACAATGGGAACAAATATGTAATTAAAATTTTATCTATTTAAATAATAATTTGACTTTTTATATTTTATTGTGTTAATAAAGTTCACACCGATTGAGAAATTTACTTCCGAAGTCAAATTTTAGTTTCACAGACCAGAAATTTTTTAAGGTTCAAAATTTTTGCATGGTTTCGGCCAGTCATAAATGTGGTGGAATTTCCAACCGGCCAGTCACAAGTGTGGCCAGAAATTCGGCCGGCCAGTCACAGGTGTGGTCATAATTTATTTTCAGCCACAGGTAAAAAACATTTTTTTGTTCAAGGGTATTTACGTATTTTCAGGGGGGTGATACAAAGTAAAAAGGGGTGACACTTATACTTCCTGTCACCCATGGTTTCTTAAATGAAACTACAACAGCAGCAGCAACCCTGTTTATAACAACACCAGTCATCTGTAGCTGCATGTTAGTTGTCTTAGACAATCTGGCAACAATTTTTGAATATCCATGATAGCGAAGAAGAAATGAAGGAAAAATGAATAAATAAATATCTGATTTGCTCCCTTTAAGAAGACAAAATGGGTTTTTCTTTAATATCGGAATGGAAAGAAGATGTAGACTCGAAAAATGACGATTATTAATATAGATAAAACAATGAAAACTTAATTTCGTGCAAAGCGCCGGTACCACAGTGTGTAACTCATTAATCATATCTGTTAGAACCCATCACGACAAGACCATTGTGTATATATTTGTTTTTTTTTTTTTTTTTTTGTGATCTATTATCATTATTATTATTTAAAATCAATAGGTTTTTGTCTTTTTATTTTTAAATGAAATTAATTTATTACGCCAAAAAACACACCAAACAAATTATTCTGTTTCGCAAACCTATCGATAATATCTAATTTGACCCTGAGCCTTAAAAATCTAGTGTCTCATTAGCCAAAACCAATATTGTGATATTTGGTAATTATTTGACTGTAATTGGCTATTGAACATGGTGGTTGCTTTTTATTATTTTTTATCATTCTTCTCATGATAGCTACAAGTAATTTTAAAAAAAAAAATTCAGTATATGTTTGCTCTAATTGTTATGAATTTTTCATTGAGGTTATACATAGTTATTCATGTTGTTGCTGTTGCTATTAACTTTGTTACTAAAGCAAAGGCAATGATATTAAACAACTAGATTAATATCAAAAAAGGTAAAAGGTTATGTCACATACTTGCAAAAATATATAATAAGAATGGAAATTGGGTGGCAAAAATTAAATAGAAAATTTTAAGCATTGTGATTTATTAAAAAAAGTTAAACTATATAACATGATTTTACTATGAAAAGTAAACTACATGTCACAATTCGGTATGCAAGGAACAAGGTGGTTAGGAGCTCGATTAATACTGAACCACTAGTTGTAGTTCGTTTGTGAAGTGTAACTCTGTTTGCTACATTACTCAAGGGGAGGGTTTGTTTGTGCAAAGTTCACGAAGTTTTGTCTGTTCGTCAGGATTTGTTGTGACCAAAGACGTAAGGTTATACATGAAATTATTGAAATAGGTAATAATGAGGATGAGTCCTCTTACTTTGCCTCTATTAATTCAGGTTGTAAGCTGTTGAGATTTTTTTTTTTTTTTTTTATGTTTTTGTAAAATGAAATTTGAATGAAAATTACAATTATTTTATATCAATTGTACAGTTATAATTTAATTTATATTTTTATATAATTTTTGTATAAGAAAAGTTATAAATTGATTTTATTTGATTGATTCTTTTGTAATATGAAAATGAAATTTTTACTTTTATTCAACCAGACCTAAATCCTCTTATTATTCGACGGCTATATTAAGCATAAATAAATAGCATATGTTTTTATATGATTGGACCAAACTCCACATGTATCCAATGTAGAGATGAAGGATTGAGAAAGAAATAAAGAGCTTAACAGCTTGTTTACCTTCTTGCCGCAGACAAAACGGTGTTCATTTTCTCGTGATTGAAAAATACGGCGGAGTCAAATCATCTATCTCAATTACTCTGTTTTAATTTTATTTCCCATTCAATCTTTGATATATATCCAATATTTTATCCCTTTTCAATTACTTACAATTTAAAAATATTTTTTTCATTACCACATATATAATTCATGCATATATGACAAAAATTAAGTAGGAAATAACATTGAGGATAGAATAACGGGATAGGGGATTTAGATCCAAATATGACGGTTACCACACAATATACACGCTTTAATTTGTACAAAGCACCGAAAATATCATGTGGGGCTCACAAGACTTGTGATCAAGTATTTCCTCACCTTTTTTTTATGAGTATGCTAATGTTTTAATTTGGTGAAATGCATTAACATCTCCTGAAATTGGTTCAGAAAATTCGATATCACCCCCAATTTTTAAAAGGATCAGTTACCCCCCTCAACTTGGTAAAAAGGACCAGTTATCCTCCTTAACTTGGCAAAAATGCACCAGTTTGCCCATTGAATGTCATGTGTCAACTTCTGGTTAAAGAGAGAAATCAGAAAAATGACTTCTTTGAAAAGTCAAACCAACCAGATTCTGACATGTGACATTGATTGGGTTAACTGGTGCATTTTTCCCAAGTTAAGGGGGGTAACTAGTCCATTTTACCAAGTTGAGGGGGGTAACTGATCCTTTTAAAAGTTAAGGATGACATCGGTTGTTTAAAGCCAACTTCAAGAGAGTCTTGATGTATTAGGCCTTTTAATTTTGATGTGATGTATTGATGTGACCGGTGGGCTATAACTTATCCTAATAAGTTGAGTTACTTTGTTATATTTTGCCTTAATGCATCTACACTCTCTGAACTTATCCACAAAGAACTGTTGGCATCGTAAACGTTAAAATGTGACAGATAGCCTCCTATACTTGTCTAAACGCATCACTTTACTCCCTTTTGCTGACCTGGCTTGCTACGTAAATGACCATCAAAATACATACGCGTAAAATATGTTGGTGAAATGGAAAATGAATACAAAAAATCCATAAAATTCGTATTTTTACAATTCAAAATTCTTAACATATGTTCTTCATCTTCTTCAAAACTTTATCTCTATTCTAAATTTTTCTTCAATCAATCATAATATTGTATCGATTCTTGATCCGTTGTGTTCATCTTCTTGTTCTTGAAGCCGATATTTTTACGAAGGGGTAAAGTGACATGTTTTAGACAAGTACATAGGCTTTCTGTCACATTTAAAAGTTTTAGGTGACAACAACCTTTTTTGAACAAGTTTAGGGGGGTGTCAATGCATTAAGCCTTATATTTTTAAGAGTAACTTTCAAAAACATGTTCTGTACTTTCACTCATTTTCTAAAATATGTTTTGTTAAATTTTTTTTCAAAAACTTGCTCCGTGATTTATAACTGTTAGAGGAAAAAAGATTTTCAATTTTTAATTACGTCATAAAAAGGAGTGATCTAAGCAATCTTGAATTGAATTTTTGAAATTTAATCACTAAAATACAATACACTTTAATAATAAAATTTAGAATTTTTTTGAGAAGTATAAATATATTTTTAATTTAAATGTGATGTTAACTTTAAGAAAATCATAATAAAATAAAGAATTTTTGAAAATTACTCAAATTTTAATATATAATTTTTAAATAATATGATTAAATTATAAAAATGTTAAATTGATTGAAAAACATTTTCTAACATTATTATTTTTAATGAAAACAATAATCTTATCCTCCTTTTATTAATGATTACAAATCATATTACATGTTTTTAAAAATTAATTTCACAAACCATACTTTTCAAAATGAGTGGAATTACTGAAAAAGTTTTTGAAATTTAGCCTATTTTTAATCGGTCCGAATTTATAGTTTAGCTCAAAGGAATTTCCTTCTTTTTTTAATCACTGGGCGCTAAATTAAATTGTGGACCAGCCATGTGAATGCTTTTAATTAATGCTATATTTTTTTTTTGAGAAATTGTAATGTATTTTTTTTTATCCGATGTTATATTTTCTTTACCTATAGCTATAATAGAATGAAACATCAATCTCCAATTAATTTGTGTTTTGGTTTTAAATAATGACGTTTTTCTAATCTCTTCACCTTATTATTTGTTTTCAAAAAATGAATATGGTGCTTTCTATCATTCTATTGTTAACCCAAAAAAAATGCATAATCTTGTTATTTGATTATATCATTAGACGGAAACTTTGACTTAATGGTCTATACACTGATTGATCATAATAATTTTTTTGGTTTTACACTTATTAACCATCAAAATCCATATAAACACGTATTTAAAAATTATTAGTTCCATAAAGTTGAATACTCGAACATTGGTACAACAAGAAACTTTATATTATTTAGTATGTTGAAGAGGGCTGATAATAGTTGTTAGTCAATTGACTTGTTTTACATGAACTTTTGGTAATTTATATTACATAAGGATCTTCGATTTTATGGGTAAATTATAAAAATGATTTTTTTTGTATAGTTTCTTTTACTGCACAAGATCTACAAGTCCTTAAAAAATGATAAAAGGGAGAGCTTTTTCTTTTACTAAACGAAATTTCAGTTACTTCTCTCTATTGTCATCAGTTGCAATTTTTACTTGGGCATGCAACAAATTTTTTATTAAAATATACTTCCTCAAACTATGGAGCCCTATATAACTCAAGGATTTTAATGCATTGTAAAATTTGTGTGGTTGCATTGTAGAATCATTTGTAGTTAAGCTATTTATATTGATAACTTTTATTTTACAAATTTTTTGAAACTTCACCCCTTCTTTTTGACTTTATGTTTCGGACATTGATTAAATATATGTTCATTTAAATGTTGCCAACATGAATTATATGAATTTAATTTTGTTGTGTTTTCAAAATAATTGGTGTTTTTAGTTTGAATGCCCTATACCCCATGACATAAAATATAAGTATCATGTGAAATTGTAATTGATAAGTGACTTGGTGACTGAAGATATGTCTTCCTGCAACCACAAACACAAGTTAGACAGGCTCTGCCGGGGTTTCGACGAAGCTTCTCTGACGCTCAAGTTAGTACAAGGGTGGGAGTATGATTGTTAAATGAGTTCTGAGAATTAGGATTACGTATCCGAGCAACTCCTGAAGAACTAGTATTTATAGTTGTTCCAGATCATGACATAACCTCTCTGATCATGCCAGGAATGTGCGCTGTAACCGCTACCATGACGCGCCAACCGCTCTCATACTGCTGTAACCGCCCTCGTGCACAAATCCTGCCATAATCGCGGGAGTTATTTCTGGTGATCAAGCCTCTTGGGCTTCGCGTGGGCCTCATGGGCTGCGGGCTGTGAGATGGGTTGTTATCATAAGTCCCCCCTAGTCCGGGCTAGACTCTCTTAGGTTTAGCGTTCACAAATTTTTAGCTCATTTCCTAGGAACCGTTCATTGATGTTTAGGAGTGTGGCTATTTGTATTCCCAAGTAGCAATATAATTACGCCGACCACATGTATTTGAACGAAGTCAGGATTAAACCAGCGGTGGGGTCTACCTTGGTTCCATTATGTGATTATGGATTTGGTTCTTTGGTTTCACCTTGATCCTAATTCCTGAATCTGAGCTCACTACGGGTGTATGACCAGTCCTAGTCATCGAATACGCGCCATTTTAAACAAGTTTAGGCTTAAAATGGCCTCGGTCATCATCGCTGATGGGGTTCATCATTTTGAACTCTAGTTCCCAAAGTTGTTCCCCCCCCAGGCAGAAGTCGAGGTTTTATAAACCTCGAACCATTCCAACTTACGCCGATGTGATGTGAAACATGTTTGGCCTTAATATCCATAGTTTTTTTTAAATTCAAATCCCTTTGTACACACACCACACTCGACCCTTCATATAACCAAGCGCCACTCGTGCCCTTTCAATTTTGCAAGCCATTTTCCTTCTTGAAAATTGTTATTGTGATGATTACGGCACTCCTCCCCATTCTAATTGCCTATATAAGCTCTCTCTCTCTCTTACTTTTCTTCCTCGCTTTGTGCAATCTCTTGTTTCTGCTGTTGATCTCTTCCTACCTTGATTCTCGCTTGCATTCCTCTACTTTCAGTAAGTTTCTACTCTTTACCTTCTCTATTTTTCCTATGGCTCCAACCAAAGCTTTTAAAGATTCTACCCGTGTTCAAGGAGAATCCTCTAGTCATCCGGTTTCAATGATCCCTTTAAACTCTGTTTCTACCACTCTTGAAGTGATAGCCTCCAATTTCGAGCCCCCTCGTATTTATACCCCTCTATCTCATATGGAACCCACTGTAGAGTACTAAATAGATCTTGCCCTAATTAACCCTGAGATTCCCCCAAAACCAAAAGCGAAAAAGAATAAAGAAGTTGGTCCTGATGCTGATATCAAGGTCTGGTCTATGTTAATGGAAGAGCGTGGGGCTCAACTCACTCTGGTTATCTCAGACAATAAAGGGTGGATAACCGTAGTCCTAGAAAAGAACGAGCGCCTAAACACTCCCCCCATCGGTATGTTCATCATTTTTTAGAAATATATAGAATGGGGATTTCGCCTTCCTTTATCCCCCTTCATCTGCTCTGTATTGTAAGAGTTCAACCACCCTCCAGGCCAGGTGTATCCCAATTCTTGGCTTGAACTCATCCTACTTGATAAGCTTTGCACTGATCTGGGGCTTCAGTCAGATGGGATGGTGTTCCGGCGATTCTACCACCCCATCTCTAGAGCACCGGGGTGCCTTGCTTATTGGAAAACTCATCAGCTCCCAATGCCAAAGTTTTTGGCCAAATTAGACTCTGTTAAGAAGTTCAAAGACTAGTGGTTTTGGATTGGGAAGGAGCCGAATGCCGAGGTAGGGTCCCTTTATGAGGGGGAGGTCTTTCCATTCCCAACATCTTGGAACCACGAGTCGACCAACAATAACACAAGGATGAGGGACGGCCACCTAAACTACAATCAACGCCGCACCGTGTTCGTCTTGGAACAACTAAACCCAACCCTAATCCATTAGAGAAAATCCCGGGCGCTTGTGTGGTCCAATAGTGTTCGCTATAAATTGGACAATGAGATGCTGATCGTTGTTAGGACTTCCTAGGACCGAGCTCGTAAGTTTCTCTTTTTCCCTTCATTGCCAATTTACTTCCTTTTTTCCTTTTGCAGGAATGGCTGATTACCCTGGTGATATGGCTGCTTTTATTGCAGAGCTGATGCAAACCCATCTGGCCAATCCTCTCAACATTGATGTTGACAACAGGGAAATATTAGTTGAAAATCCAACTCTGAGCCCCAACCACGCTTCCATGGATCAACTCCTCTGAGATGTGGAGGAAATAAATGAAGTCAGCCTTCCTTCCGACCCCGTGGTTGTGGAGATCCCTTCTTCTTCTGAGAAAAAGGGGGAAGGACAAGCCGTTGTAAAAGCTGATAAAAGAGATGCTAGGGCGGCGGAGGGTGATGGGGATGCTACCGGAGCCAGATTGGTGATATGGAGCATTGATTTCCCTGAGGTGGAGAGGTGTACTAGGCGGGCCAGGAAGCCTAAGTTCCCTTCTCTGGTTGTCGGCACTCCAAAGTGGGCTCGGTTTGCTTCCCTGTTGAATCCCTCTCCAAGAGGTAAAAGGGGGATAAAGATGTGAGCGAAAGTTCCTCTCTCCAATCTAAGGGGAAAGAAGAAAGGCTAGAACTCCCTTATCCCATAAGGGTAAAGACTGGGTCACTTAAAACTTTTCTACTTAGTGCTTAGTCCCCCCTCTTACATGTTTTTCCCTTGCAGCGGTGGGTGGAAGAGCACGGCCCTGATACTGACTTATCCAACCTGGTAGTTATTGAAGAGCTCTGCTTCTGGAACTTCTTGTGGAGGAGGCTCATTATGCCGGCCGGGGCTCACTTTTCTTGGACAAAGAGCACATATACATGAATGTTAGGGTATGTTTATGATTGATTTGTTGGGGCTATTTCCCCCTCTATTTTTTCTTTTTTTACCCATTCTTAACACTACTTTCTTTTGGTGTAGGGTCTTGCGGACTCCTTTTAGTTACTCAAACATCTGCGCCACATGAATCATGAGATTTGTGTATTAGAGGAAGGGAAAGCTTCTCAGGCCGAGGAGCTGGAAAGGCTTGGCAAAGCGCTCTCCAAAGAATAAGATGACTTGAAAGCTACCAAGGCTAAGGTGGAGGAGCGCTAGAAAGAGGCTGAGCTATTCTCCAAGATCAATTCAGATTTGGAGAACAACAAGGTGAGTGTTGTTGCGCTCATCGCCGAGCTAGAGGGCCTCAAGATCTCCTCCGCTAAGGTTGCTCAATTGGCCGCGGTGGCTAAATCCAAGCTAGAAGTAGACCTAGAGTAGTCCCATCAGGAAGTTGCCTCCCTGGGGGAAGGAGTTAAAGAAATCCCAGGATGACGCTCGCCATCCTGAGAACTCAATGTTCGTCACTTTTCTACTGATGAGTTTAATAACTTATTCGCGAATTTTTGGCTTTAAAGTACAGGTGTTTTCAATACCACGTATTAAATAGAAAAATGATGATAACTGCAAGTATACAGTTGCGATGTAGATTTAAAAGATATCGAACCCACAGGGTAGGAACCAGCTCTAAAGATCAACAAGAGAAACAGAATAAAAGAAAATAAAATAAATGATTTTATTTTAGTTGGGTAGGATGGGATATGATGTGGATAAATGTATATAGATCAGAGTAGAAGAAATCAGTATAGATTATCCATACGAACAAGTATAGCAAAGAAAACATGCAAAATCAACAAACATATTACGTGCACTAGACTAATTTAACAAATTTGATTTTAGATATTCAAATATTCAATTATTCATAGCAGAGCAACTCTAAATCTAGTGCAAACGAATTAAGACGATTATATAAACCTGGATAACAATACTGCTATGCTTAGTACGGGTGGCTCTCACATAGCCATATTTAGCAAGTTACCATTCCAAAAATGTTGGCTTACTAAACAGCGTTATAATCACAGATCCAGTGATTATACACAATCTCATTAACCTTGAAACTACTCTTAAAGTTAACTCAAAAGCATATAACTTGATTAATATAAAAGACTCAACACGAAATACACATTATGACACATAGACATATCATA
>CATIWQ010212558.1:0-10154 GCA_949673415.1 Euphorbia schlechtendalii
TCTTTTATGTTAATCAAGTTATATGCGTTGGAGTTAATTTTAAGAGTAGTTTCGGGGTTAACGATATCATGTATAATCACTGGATCTGTGATATAACGCTGTTTAGTGAGCCAACATTTTTGGAATGGTAACTTGCTAAATGTGGCTATGTGAGAGCGACCCGTACTAAGCATAGTATTGACGTTGTCCAGGTTTTCATAATTGTCTTAATTTATTTGCGCTAGACTTAGAAAAGTCATTTCATTTGTTCGAACATCTAAGTGTTTTAAACTAAGTCTGTTAGATAATCTAGAGAATCGAAACATCTTTGTTAAACTTGCATGTTTTCTTTGCTATACTTGTTGGTAATGAAAAATCTCTAAGCTTAGAGTTTCTCATCTTCCACATCTATATTTTCTCAACTGTTCATTCTAATCTTCCTACCCAAAAATATTAATTCTATTTTTATTTCCTTATTTTTATCTTTCCCTTCCATATCTTTAGACCTGGTTCCTTCCCTATGGGTTCGATATTTTTTAAAACTACATCGCAACTGTATACTTGCAGTTATCATCATTTTTCTATGTGATAAGAGGTATTGAAAACACCTACATTTATTTGTGAACAAGTTTTTAGCGCAGTTAATAGCCAACAATTCACGTGATTTTGGAACCGTTATTGATTAAACTTATCACTAGAAAAGTGGCGAACAACACTCCCAGATGACTGAGGAAAATTGGATCTAGATATTCGGCATGCTTTCTGATGAGAGGATTTGCTAGATTTACCCCTGGTGGGCAATCACTCACATTGCAGTCTTGATGTATGAAGATGGGATTCTGTTAATGGGCCTGTATTATTCCACCTTCTACTCGCCTAGCCATATCTATAGGTAGTATGGGAGATACCAAAGGATACCACGTGACATATGCTCCTTCCAGGTTTCAGAGTGGTATATTTCTTGGCCAGACCGGCTGCTGGTCTTATGGATTCAGCACACTTGATTTTCTCATCTTGATTACGGGGCAATCGAGATTACGGAGACTGACAGGTTCTATCGTTGATGGTTAGGAGCAATTAGGTCTCTAACAGATCCTGGGTGTTATGCTTGGGTGACACACGAGTGGTTGAGGGAGGATGACGGGGTTGAGCCCTTATGGTCATAGATAGAGTTGGTTCGATGAATTATCGAGAATGATGCTATTTTAATAAAAGAAGAAAACTAATCAACTTTTTCTTAGGGACATACCAGTGTGGTATGACTCTATCAGATTTTTTTGTCTTTTCTTTTCCTGATTACAAATTATTGAACTAATTGCATCGTAAAATGTTTGTTGTTTACTTGTGACGTTTCAGCCATTGGCATTCATGCATTTCCCTGAACATACACATAAACATTTTTAACAAGAAATGATATCTTTATTGATGAGACAAATTTAAGTACAAATGTTTCCAGTGACCTGAATCCTGTCATTAGTTATCCCTCTCAGGTTTTCTAACTAATGAATTTATTCATCACTCATTGTCCTAAGTTTTAACTGAATCGCCCTTTCGGGTTTTCAATTCAGCTGACTATCTTATTTTGCAAACAAAGGCCCTAATTTTTACTCAACAACAGAGTGCTAGTTGACGGGTTTAATTACATATAGATTTTTTATTTTGTACTGCTTTTCTGTATTTCTTTTCCTAAACGTGGTAGCGCTTAAGCTTATCTTCATTAATGGGGTTGACAAATTCGTTGCCATCCATGTCCATAATCTTGACCACTTCTTTACTCAACACTTTCTTGACTACGAATGGGCCTTCCCAGTTGGGCCTGAACTTTCCTTTGACATCCACGGTCAAAGGTTTTAATTGCTTCAATACCAAAACTCCTACCTTCAGGGGTTGCCTCTGGTGCTTGACTTTATTGTTGTACGCTCTGGCCATCCATTGTTGATACATTTGTAGATGATCTAAAGCTTTGAGGTGATGCTCATCAATCATGTTAAGTTATTCAAATCTAGCTCTGACCCATTCCGATTCTCCTAACTTGGCTTCCAGTGCTATCCTTAAAGATCCCACCTCCATTTCTACCGGTAAGACTGCTTCCATTCTGTATACGAGTGAGAATGGAGTTTGATTTGTGGGGGTCTAAATGCTCGTTTTGTAACCCCAGACTGTGAAAGGTAACTTATCCACCCAATCTCGGTAAGTAGTCACCATCTTACTCAAGATCTTCTTTATGGATTTGTTGGCTGCCTCAACTGCCCCATTGGCTTGTGGTCTATACGGTGAAGAGCGGTGATGCTCGATACCGTATTTCTCATTGAGCTCTATTGTTGCCCCTTGGAATTGGACTCCATTATCTGAGATGATGTGATGGGGGATCCCATACCGAGTGAAGATGTGCTTTTCTATGAACTTGGCCATTTTATTGGCGGTGATGTTGGAGTAGGATTCGACTTCCGCCCACTTATAAAAGTAGTTGACTGCTACTATGATGAATTTTTGGCCACTATTAGAGGAAGGGTGAATCTCTCCAATTATATCGATCCCCCACACCGAGAATGGCCAAGGAGTAGATAAATTGTGGAGATTCGAGGGAGGCAGATGACTAAGGTCCCTATGGATTTGGCATTCATGGCATTTCTTAACTCTTGCAATGTAGTCTGCGACCATAGTGGTCCAGTAATACCCTTGACGTTGGATCTTTTTGGCCAGAGCAACCCCATTCATGTGTGGTTCGCAATCACCCGCATGTAGTCGTCTGGTGATGAGTAGAGCATCCTTCTCATTCAACCAGCGAAGTAATAAACCCTTCGAAGTGCATCAGAAGAGTTCACCCTCCAGAAGTTGGAATTGTACGGCTAAGCGATGAAGAGAAGTACGTTCTATGTCCGTGGCCCGTTCAGGGTAGATCCCATCTCTCAAGAAATGGATAACGTCTAAGTACCAGCAGCCAGAATCAGGATCTGTGTCGATTGTCACTGCATAGTAATAGTAAGGCTCCGAGGCGGATTACAGCATTAATGGCTTCATGGGCTGGGTCTGGGGCCCTTCCCACATAGAGGCTAGAGTAGCTAAGGAATCTGCCATTTGGTTATTTTCACGTAAAACATGGTGAAATACACACTTATCGAACTTAGCAGAGATTACCCAGACCGCTTCCAGGTAGGGACGTAGTGACTCTTCCCTAATCTCCCAATCGTCGGTTACTTGCCAAATCACTAGAGCTGAATCTCCAATGACTGATACTTCCTTGGCTTTCACATCCCTCAATGCTTCCAAACTGAACAGGCACGCTTCGTATTCTGCCCCGTTATTTGTGACTGGGAATTCCAAGCATTTGGATAATGGGATGATTTCTTTCTGGGATGTAATCAAAACCACTCCCAGGCCTGCCCCTTTACGGTTCATAGCGCCATCGAAATACATGGTCCTCTCTCTTTTGACTTCTTCCACCAAAGATAACTATTCATCTGGGAACCCTAAGTTTTCCACATAATCGGAGTCTATTGCCTAATTGGCTAAGAATTCTGCCACTACTCGACCTTTGATGACTTTCTTCATGCTATACTCAATGTCGAATTCGAAGAGGAGTAACAGCCACCGGGAAAGCTTGCCTGCCAATGTGGGAGACTGGCACAAATACCTCATGGGGTTAACCTTAGCCACTACCTGGATTCGATAGGATTGGAAGTAGTGATATAACTTCTTAGTCAGCCATACCATTGCCGCGCAAATCTTCTCCACCATCGTGTAATGGGTTTCATACTCTAGCAATTTCTTACTCAAGTAGTATATCGTGTGCTCCTTCTTGCTATCATCCTCTTGCACCAGCATGGCTCCAATAGAGGACTCTTCAACTGCCAAGTAGAGAATAAGAGGGCATCCTGGAGCAGGAGGTTTCAGGATAGGCGGTTTAATCAGGTAATGCTTCATCCTGTTGAACTCGATTTGACACTGGTCGTTCTAAACCACTGGTTGTTATTTCCATAGCAACTTAAAGATTGGTTCGCAGATGGTGGTTAAGTGAGCGATGAACCTGCTAACGTACTGCAGTGATCCCAAGAATGATTACACTTCCTTCTCTGTTGTCGGTACTGGCATATCTCTAATGGCTCGGCTCTTATCGAGGTCCATTTTTATTCCCCTTTGACTCACTATATGCCCTAGTAGCTTTCCTGAGGTGACCCCAAATACACACTTCTTCGGGTTCAAGCGTAGGTTGTACTTCTCGATCCGAGTAAGAAACCGACCGAGGACTGCTGGATGCTCTTCGCGAGTGTTGGATTTGACTAGCATATCATCCACATACACTTCTACCTCCTTGTGGATTAAGTCATGTAGCAGGGCTGTTGCAGCTCTTTGGTAGGTTGCCCCGGTGTTTTTCAATCCAAAAGGCATAACCTTGTAGTAGTACACCCCCCATTCGGTGATGAAGGTAGTTTTGATCTTGTCTTCAATAGCCATGAGGATTTGGTTGTACCCTGAGAAGCCATCCATGAATGAGTATATAGCGGCCCGAGCAACGCTGTCGACCAGGACATCGATATGAGGCAGAGGGAAGTCATCTTTTGGCGAGGCTTTATTCAAATCTCTGAAATCGACACACACCCAGACCTTTCCATCTTTCTTTACAATTGGTACAATGTTGGCAAGCCATGTGGGATACTCTACCACTTCTAGAAACTTAGCTTCTATCTGTTTGGCTACCTCAACTTTTACTTTCTCGGCCCATTCTGGTTACAGCCTCCGTAGCTTTTGTTTGACAGAATTGATGTGCGGGTCAGTTAGAATTCTGTGTTCGGAGATCTCTCTGTCGACACCTGGCATGTATTCGTATGACCAAGCGAACGCTACCATGTGTTTTCTAAGTACATTTATTATTTCTCGCTCTTCCTCAAGAGTCAGATTACTCGAAATCATCACCATTTTAGGTGATTCATCCTTACTTAAATTGAAAATGCATGCTGCCATCTGGCGAGACATCACACCAGTACGCAAAGTTCTGATTCATTAAATGAAATGCCTCATAGGCAGAGTTATTGACATCGAAAATATTCATAATATTAAAGATTACATCTGTAGCATCACTCTCCTCCACAGGCAGAGGGTCTTCGTTCATCACAGTTGCAGGCTCTTTGACTGTGGGCTCAGTAAGTCTTGCCTCCTCTTCCATAGTGATGGCGTTGGTGAGGACCTCTGCGACTACGGTTAGCTACTCCTTGGCACTCCCATCCTTTTTCTTCATCAGGGCTGCAAGGGCCTTGGTGATGGCCTCGATGGCATTCTGGACTTCATCCTTCATGGGTTCAGACTCAGGTTCATCTTCAATGAATATCTTGGATTTCCCTTTATCCTTGGCCACTGCAACGACCGCTTCTGGGGCAACAACTTGCCCTCTCCCTTCCACGTCAACCTGTTCAGAGCATCCTGAGCCATCCACAAACTCAATGATTGGAGCCAGCATACACTCCTTTGAGAAATCAAATACATCCCTGAAGATCTCAAATCCAGGCATAGACTCTCCATCTACTTGTACCGGTTCACTATCCCCTAGATATTATCTTTCCCCTTCAATGGTATACACATTGACCATGTTACAAAAGGATGGCCTCTTGTTTTTGTAGATTTTGTGCTTGGGAGTAAATCCCAATCCAATTCTAGGGGCCAGCAAGAGAGGATCGATAGCTTCTGTCATCCCTTGGTGATGTTTACCGAGTCCCTTCCCAGGGATAAATCCTTGCTTCTTCATGATCTTCTTTAGGCCTGCTGAGAAATATTGATATCCCATGGGGATCTTCTTCTTCTTTTCTTGTTGGCCAATCATGGCCACCCTTGGGCCTTGCTCCGCGAAGGCTGCTGCTGCCATCATGGACTCCTCATCCGCCTTTATGGTAACCGGCTTCCCTTGGTAAACCAGCTTTATCTTTTGGTGGAGTGTAGAGGGGACTGCGCCGAGGGCGTGGATCCAAGGTCTTCCAAGTAACAAGGAATACGAGACTGGTATGTCCAGCACTGTGAACTTCACTTCGGATTTCACCTCATTCACCGTCACAGTTGTAGTGAATGATCCAATCACTCCTTGTTTGGAGTCATAATAGGCTCGGATAACTGTATCCGACCTTTCTAGCATAGTTTCATTCAAACCCAAGTGAGGCAGCACCTTTAGCAGGTACAAGTTCAGAGCCGAACCATCATCCACCATGACACATCGAATGGATCTGTCAAAGATATTGACCCTGATGAAGAGGGCCCTATTGTGATTTCGTTGTTCCGATGTGATGGCCGAACGTTTCCTCAAGGGTATCCCATCCCCTATTGCTAAGTACATCTCGATCACCGAAGTAGTCAATGTTGCTTCCATCTCCATCAACTTTTGTACCAACCCTCGGTGATGTGCCTCGGAGAAGCGCAAGAGTTGCCATATGCTATATTTAGATTGAGTGCTCTTAAGCTGGTTGACCAAGGGGTTAACCTCCAGCTCGTCTTCATTTACCACGGGGGGTAGAGGTGGCTCGGTGTTGTCCCTCGTAGTCTCTTCGGTCAAGGAGTTCCCAAGCTGAATTGGGTTGTTCCTAAAGATTCTACCACTCCGGGTCACTCTCAGAACTCCATCTTCTATCACCCTTGTCTCAGTGGGTGTCTGCCATGGATATTGGGGCTGTTCATGCTTTCTTTTCAACTGGTAGGAGTCCAGGTTGATAGGGCCCTTACCATACAAAATCTCCTCACCCTCCATAGGACGGGTGCCATTTTTATTTCCCCTCCTTCGGGATTTCAAAACATAGCCATCTAGGTCGATGGGCTTAACTTGCTACTTCTTAACTTTCGATTTTTCAACCTCTTCCTTCACTCCGTCTGTAACATACACAGACTTGAATAGGTCATAATCTTCTTCTACGCTCTCTGTAGACATCGGGGTCAATCCTATAGAATTCTCTCTAGGGGCTGATCGGGTAAGCATGTCCAGGACTTGATCTGAAGGGATCCCGCTCATCCCAATTTCTATGACCATCACGAATTGTTCAGACACTTCCCCCATGCATATCAGAACCTGTTCTTCCTCCAAGCCAGAATTAATCATCCTTACTGTCCCATTGAATTGTGGGAGTGGGTTGGTCCTCGTTCTTGGCTTCAACTTTGGTTCCTCCACCACTCCATCCTTAACCAGCTTTTGGATGGCTTTTAAAAGGTTTTGGCAATTATTCATGTGATGTCCCACGGTGATATGGTAATTGCAAAAATTTGGCCTGTGTTCCCAGCTAGATGGTGACTAGGTTTTCATATTACTTAGCTGCTTCAACTCTCGCAGCTTAGAGAAAAGAAAGCCAAGGTTGGCTTCATAAAAAGAGATTCCACGGTATTCCTCCTTTGATAATCTTACAGCCGTAACAGGCTCAGATTGGATTAACTGGATTGTAGCTTGCTTTCCCTTAGAGGATGATGGCCCTAAGTCGTTTCTCCTGGTCCACGTCTTGCTGGCAGGCTACTCCACAACTCATTCCATAGCATCGTAACGCTCTATTTTCTCTGCCCGAACAAACACCTTCTGATAACTATAGAAGGTTTCTGAATCAAGCCTTTTGCGATAAGATGACAGCGTGCTGTCCAGGAGTTTGGTGATCCTTTCCGGCAGACTCAGTCGATACTGCAATCTGACTTGTGTGGCCATTCAACGTTCAAAATAAGGCTTAAAACTTTCCCCCTGCTTCTGCCATACTACTTCCAGATTCTTCATAGTAGTGATTATCAGGGTGTTGAAAGCATAGTGATCTACCATTTCTTGGGATAGACATCCCCAATCATAAGCTACGTCCACTGGTAGATGATTATACCATTCATTTATAAGGGTCCCTAGTGTAACGATGAACAATTTGGCCATCATGCGATCACTTATCCTCAAGGCCCTCATCATGTTCTGATATTGGGCATTGTGGGCATGAGAATCAGTATTGCCCATGTATTTTTTGAATTGGGGCATAGCGAAAGTTGTGGTAATGTGTCCTCATATCCGGCCATCAATTGTGTCGGGATCACACCTATCTACCCTTGGGTAATGTGCCCACCACGCTAAGAACTCACGCCACAATTCCTCCATGTTGGGCTGCGAAGCTGAATAACACATTTCTGGCCTAGCTTGGGAGCCGTATGGATTATAAAGACCTTGGCGATGAGTGGGACCCCTTGGAGGAATGCTGGGTTTGGTTGTGCTGAGAATTGACCATGATGCTACATTATTATACCAAACCCAAAGGACGGAGTCTTGAATGTAGGGACAGCCCCAGACTGAGGATAAAAGGTGGGTGCCGTGGGGATGAAACCTGACGATGGTCCTTCTGGCCTTGTTGTAGTTGTAAACTATTGAAATTCCTGATGGTAACTCGGCTGCCTAAGTTGAGTTGATAGTTCCATGGTCAACCGATCCGCCACTCCTGCTATCTGACCACTACTGCCTGATGCCTGACCGGTACCAAAACTAGTCTGTCTTGATTGAAATGGGAACTGCTACTGAGTAAAGGTTGGCCTTGCTTGGCCAAATACTTGTGGATTGCTTACACTGAACTAGGTGTTGAATGTGTGGAGAGAAGAGCCCGGTCTCCTAATCGTAGGATGGATGGTTGTAGCGGGACCCTGGAGGTTCCCAATGAGCTCTTGGTCAGTCATCCTGCCCTCTGGTTGTCTAGGGCGAGAACGGAATTGTATAGCCTGGGCGAACTGGTCACTATAGAGAATTGTACTAAGAGTATTGGCTATTTCTTGACCAATCCTAGATTAAGGTGCAGGCTTGTCCTTATCCTGTTGATTAGTTCCCCCTGACATGTTTTGTTGCTCTACCATTTGAAGGATCTATCTCAAACTGAACACTGATTGTCACCCTAAACTAGAACCTGAACCTGAATTTGAACCCGATTCCTTACTCGAATCCTTATGTGGGAGGCCCTCTATGAATGAATCTTCTTGGTGAGCCACGATGGGAGAGATTCGGATGAGTCGACGAGCTGACCTCCTCCAAGAATTAACTAAAGAGAACACAACCATTATCATCAGAAATGGGATGAGTGCTCAACAGACTATGGACTAGTGCATCTAATGCTTATGATGAGCATGAAGTTGATTACCGAAGGTAAGTGGGGTTTGCCAATCCTTTTGAAATAAACCGATGGAGTGTGCATATCACTCGAGCAGTGACAAGCAATTTTAAGTCATTTTAGGGTCGTGTCCTAGGGATGCGAGGGTGTGTTTGTCAATCCAGTTAAAACAAACTAACCATAACTAGGGTTTACTGTACTACCCAGGTGGCAATAAGCAAAAGGAATGCCATTTTGGCAAAATAAAGGTGGTAAGTTTGCCAATCCAGTTGAAGCAAATGAACCGAAAAATGAAAATGACAAGGGGTTGCGTATTTAACAAGTGGTGTGTTTGCCAATCCAGTTGAAACAAACTAACCGTAACTAAGGTCTACTGTACTGTCCAGGTGGCAATGAGTAAAGGGAATGACGTTTTGGTAAAATAAAGGTGGTAAGTTTGCTAATCCATTTAAAATAAACGAATCGAAAATGACAAAAGGTTGTGTATTATCTAAGTGACAATACACTTTTGAATTTTTAGAGTTCATCGCCAAGGATTACTCTCGGTGAGTCCTAGTTTGGGTAAAACAAGGTGTTATACTATATGAGGCACTAAGTAAAAGGATGCCATTTTGGCAAGAAAGGTGGTAAGTTTGCCAATCCTTTTGAAACAAACAAACCGAAAAATGACAAATGGTCGCGTATCATCCAAGTGATAATACACTTTTAACTCTGAGGGCTATGGATCGATCTTGATGAGTCCAAGTTCGGGTAAAACAATGCGTTGTACCCTATGTTTTTGGAAGTGAGGTGTTCCAAGAGATTCATGTGTGAGAATACAAACATGGGTGACCCTAATCTTAGGTGACACTGTCTCATTGCGTCTTTCTAGGTTCAGTAATGACATGTGTGTGTATAATTTGTGCTTGCAAAACAAATCTTGGGTTAGCATGATGCTTCACGTGAAATAAACATAGCACATAGCACACAACATATCTCTTCCAACCTTATGTCTCCCACGTATAAGGGTCAGGCTCCTAAATCTAAGTTTGGATCATCTTAATATCATGAAGTATTAAGGAGCGAGCCTGCACAAAAAGATGCATTTGTTTTGGTAAA
>CATIWQ010212569.1:0-18132 GCA_949673415.1 Euphorbia schlechtendalii
ATGAAACAATATGCTATTGTACCACATCGTGATTTATGAAAATAATGTGACAAACAAAAACAAACCTTCCAAAAATTTCAAAAGAATTTTGTTCTAAAATAAATAAAATAGCAAAATGAAAATTTTAATTAGCTCTGAATAAACAACAACCCGTCTAGTTCTTACAAATTCGGTTAATTTAAATAATCTTAAACTAATTTTAGCACTTTGGACTCATCAAAGTTAATGTGATAACACTACATTGGTAGTTAAATTCTAACGATGTCAAATTTTCATCATAATCACCAATTATACTTTATTCAATTGATACATTTTATAAAGTTGGTTAAAGATGGTTGGTTAAAGATGATTATGTTCTTTTCGTTTAAATCTTCTTTTAATAAAAAAAAATTTCTCTATCATTTTCCTTTTCTAACTACTTTCTTTATGGATCTTATACTGAATTACTATTCTATTGTTAATTATAATATAGTTCTTGAGTTAGTTTTGTTTAATATTTTAAAACCCAGTTTTCTCCTGAAAACAAGCCGCAATCTTTATTAACATTATTCTATATACAATACAATCCACATGATGAAATTAATTATCTCATCACAACAAAATTGTTCTCTCAAAATCCCAATATTTCTCGCAATGTATGTATTTGTATGTTTATTTTATTTGTTTCTTTGTGTTTATTTAAGTGTTAAATTCAGCAATACTTTCTTGCATTTTGCTTCTCTGCTTGTATTCGAGATAAAATTTTCAAACAAATGTATTTTTATGTTTATGACATATAAACTTGAAAACTATGTATTTGGTATAGCTAGACCATATGTGCTCTTTTGATCGTATGTTTATTTCACCCATCACATAAAAAGTCCATAAGAGCAAAACTCCGTTTCTTCAGCGTAATATTGGAGTTCGGGATGGAGAAATTACGTGTTGGTCATATGAGTATGATGTTCGGATATTCGGTGAGTTTTCTTAGAAGGTGCATGTTTTCCATTCTATCCAAGGGTCCTATTCCATGTCACATTGCATTCATAATGGATGGAAATAGGAGGTTTGCTAAGAAGGAGAACCTCGAACCGGGGATCGGTCATAGAGTTGGCTTTTCGGCACTTATGTGCATGCTTAAATATTGTTGCGAGTTGGGAGTAAAGTACGTAACTTTTTATGCCTTTAGCATTGACAATTTCAAAAGGCGGTCCGATGAGGTACAAATTTTAATGGATTTAATGGTAGAGAAAGCCGAGGGGTTGATCCAACAAGAAAGCA
The DNA here is from genome assembly GCA_949673415.1 of Euphorbia schlechtendalii. Lineage (NCBI taxonomy): Eukaryota > Viridiplantae > Streptophyta > Magnoliopsida > Malpighiales > Euphorbiaceae > Euphorbia > Euphorbia schlechtendalii. The sequence continues at coordinate 1,261 of CATIWQ010212569.1, forward strand.
TTGTTGATGAATACGGTATCCGGGTGTTCTTTTTAGGTAATTTGAAGCTCCTAAACGAGGAAGTCCGAGTTGCAGCTGAAAAGGTTATGAAGGCTACAGCTGAGAACACCAAATGCATGCTGTTGATTTGTGTTGCCTATTCGTCAAGTGATGAGATTCGGCGCGCTGTTCAACAATGTTGTATTGATAAACTGAACCAAATCGATCTACCAAGCCTAGAAAAAGGTAGTAATGTTAGGATCGAGGGACTAGAATTGGATGTTAAGTATGGCATACATGAATCCTTGAATCATTTGCTTAATGGAACATTATCCAAAAACGGAAGTAGCGATGTGATGCGGGTTGTAGAAAGTGAAAAAATGTCGCATAATTCTAGCATAAAAGTGGTAGATGTCGAGAAACGTATGGATACGATTGTAGCTATGGATCCAAATATAATTATTCGAACATCGGGGGAGACTCGATTAAGCAATTTCCTACTCTGGCAAAGTAGTTACTGTCTATTGTATTCTCCTACTGCATTATGGCCAGAGATTGGTGTATGGGAATTGGTGCGTGCAATAATAAGTTTCCAGCGAAATCAAGACTATTTGGAAAAGAAAAGGAAGCAGTGTTGAGTCTCGGAATTTCGAATATAAAAGATGTTACGTGTTCCTAGTTGGTCAAGTACTCTTGCACGATGTAACACAATATTTAGATTAATCCTGAACAAAAAAATAAGGTTAAATTATTAAAATGTTAAATTGTTAAATTATTAGAATGTTGATTGAGGTCTTTGTGTAGTGGTTAAGATAAAAATTGTGGACTCTAGAGGTCCCAGATTCAAGTTTCATTCGGGATGAGTTGGTCATTTTTTTATGTAAGACCAAATGAGGCAAAAAAAATTAAAAAAATTATTAGAATGTTGAAAATTCTCGTATAAATTTTAAATTGTTTAAAATATTCAATGTAAACTACTATTCTAAAAACATTGATTTTTACAAAAAAATTCCTCAAACCCCGTTTTTCAAATAAGTGAAATCACGTGATATTTTTTAAAGTTTGCTGCAACTTAAAACCTATATGTGTATAAGTTTATGGTAAATTAAAAGACAAATTTCAAAAAAGTAACATGTGATTTCACTCATTTGCAAAATAGGATCTGATGAATTTTTTTTATAAAAAGGCATCTGTGATTCTAAAAATTTTGCAAATAGAGAATCCTCAATATTAAATTATGTAACGAAAATGGATAATTTTATTTATTTTTATCTGAATTTTTACAGACTAATTAACAAGTATACGATACACATCAATGATAAATTTTGAAATATTTGTAATATCGCAAATGTTTTCTAAATTAAATTACGATAACAAATTTTTAAAAAATAAATATTAAAAAATCCTAAAAAAAATACTAAAATGCTGACCTACAAATTTTATATAATAAAGGTTAAATATTAGAATGTTAAATTTTTGTAATAACATTACTATTTTAACCATCACATACCATTTTTTACAAAAAGAAATATTCTCCCATATTATGAAATCACAAGATATTTCTTTCTAAATTAAAATAAATTGGTCGCCAACCAACCATTAAAACGTCCGCTTAGAGGTAACGTAAGGCGCAAGACTTTCAGGCGAGATGTAGCGCACGTGACCATTGCGAGTAAATTTTTTCTATATATTATAACACACATAAATTCGCCCATTGAGCCCTAGACTTTGCTTAAGAGGGATTTAAAGAGGGGAACACGCAACCGATCTAGATCCTCTCTTCATAGCTGTGTCGATCTATTCATTCTCCTAAAAGGTACTTTTTCTATTTTCCGTCTTCTCATCCACCTATCGATCTGTTATCGTTCTCTTTTTCGGTGTTCGTTTGGTGCAATTTAGGGTTTCTGTGATCTTCAGTTGTGTTTTTTTAATTCGATTGCGGGTTTTGGGTCAATTGTTATCCTTATTTCAATCAAGTGCGACGGATCCGGGTCTTCTGCTTTTTTCGGGCTGGTATATGGGTTTATTTTTTCTACTTTGACTTGCTTGTCGAAGAATTATTAGTTGGTGCATATCAATGTAGTTTTTGGATTGTTTGTTGATTACCGGTTTCAGAGCGTATTGGTTGCCTGGACTTAAAAATGATCATTGTGTTTTATTTTGTTGGGTGAGGGTAGAAAGATTGAATGGAGGTATTAAACTTAGTTTAACATGAAACTAGAATTGCTACGAGGGAAATTGACTTATAGCTATCGATTATGCTTTTGAAATTAAATCAACAAGTACCAATGGGTTTAGGATGTGGAATTTTTAGTTTCTTACATTGTCTTCTTTGATATTGAGTTGCGCATTGGTTCATGTACTAAGTATACAGGTTAAATTTGAATACTTGATCGGCTTTGTTTATATTTAATGCTGATTTGTCCTAGAAGTAACATATGGAGTAGCTTCATATGATCATTGTTTTATTTCCCTGACTGCAGATTTGTTATGTTTACTGTAATTAACTTTTTAGATTGAGCTTTCTAGATGATTACTAGTTTTTACCTGTAATGGAAACAATTTCTTTCTAATTTTTTGACACGCCATTTATTCCGGATCTTGTTATTTTCTTTGTAGCATTTAAATCCTGCGGCATGTAGTTTGTATTTTTATCATTATAACTGATGAAATGGCCGTCTGGTCCATCAAGGCCACTTCTTGATTTCTCTACATCAAGGGGCTTTTATGTTATCTGTATTTTTCTGTTTGTCTATCCAGGTTTGCTTATGTGGCATCTGAAATCTGACATTCACAATTTTCTGCAAGATTTTGTTGAAGTTGTGTTTGATTGTTGTATTGTAAATTTGTAATTGATCAAACTGCTAATGGGTTATGACACTTTTTTTATGCAACTTCATTTATGATGGAAGAGCTAACATTGACTTTTCTCTTCTTTGAGATGCACTTCCGGTCATCATCGTACAAACATGCAGTTTTTGAGGTTGGTTTTATATACACATGGACTGCAAAAGATTCATCCAGTTGGTTGAGGAGAAAAAGAAGAGAGCTTTGGAGAAGAAAGAAGCCCCTCTGAAATGGGAGCAGAAGTTAGAAGCTGCTGCCAAGGCAAAGGCTGATGCTGAAGCTAAAGAGAGGAAGCAGAAAACTGCAAAGCATAAGAGAAGGTCAACCTCAAACTCCGACATCGAAAGTGACACTGGAGGCGATGATTACAGAAAGTCAAAGAAAAGAGCTCACAAGAAACACAGGAAGCACTCTCACTCAGATTCAGGAGACCATGAAAAGAGGAGAGAAAAAAAGTCCAAGCGAAAGCCAAGAAAGCGACACTCAGGCTCCAGCGATGATAGCAGTGATGCTTTCGAGAGTGATTCTGAAGAGGAAAGGAAGAGGAAGAAGAGAAATCACAAAAAGCATGGTCATTATAACTCGAGATCAGATTCCAGTGCATCTGATACTTCAAGTGATGATGATCATGAAGTGAGCAAAAGAAGAAGGCATGCTCGACATAGTAGATGGCATCATCAAATTTCATCGTCAGATTCTTTGAGTGATGAAGATGATAGGCGAAGACATTCAAGGCACCACAACCGCCACGCGAGGTCAGACTTGGGTGACCTGGATGTCTCGAGTGACGAGGACAGAAAAAGCCATGCTAAGCATCATCGTAAACGCACTAGGCGATCCTGTAGCGTTGATGGAAGGTCGCCTGACTCTTATGAAAGATCGAGGGACAAGAATCATCACTACAAGCAACAAAAGCCACATTCTGAGGAAAATGGAGATGCCAAAGCTCAGATATCTCAAGATGGCAATGAACATAAGGCTGACAAAATAGTAAATGGAAACAACCACAATATGGCGTGAATAGGCGGGTGACCTATGGGTAGTTAATGATCTTTGCATTTTATTTTGGGAACGTTGTTCTAATTGAGACTTGATACATTGATTGATCTTCATTGTCTTTTGTTCAGGCAATGCCTTGCTATTAACTATGATTGGCCCAAAGCCAGTTTCCATCCTTTACCAAAATTCTGTGGTTCTGTTACTGCTGTATTATTTATGGCTTTGTTACGGTTCATATTTCTTCAGTTTGGATGTGAAGTAGTTGAGTAACAAGTTACCTTCAACGTTTATTATTTACTTGATTGCTTTTGCAAGTCTCATGTTGTCAACTTCTCTGCAATAGCCAAAAACATTTAGGGTGTATATGAATACAAATTCTCACAAGAAATGAATTGAATCCAATAGATTGTTAACTAATTTATTTAACATTTTTCAAAATAATTCGTATAAATATTTTCATTCCTTCAAGAAAAAACCATGAGGTAAAATGGAAAAAATAATACAAAAGGCTAACTTTCATGATTTCCTTTGAAATATTATATTCCTTGCATAGCTTGAATTCAAATCTTACATGATTTGAGTTCTATTAATTTGTTTGGTGATTCCAAACAAGGGAATTAACTACAACGAGTTGTAATCTGTGAGTTGTTGAACTTTGGAACCTCAAATTTGCAGTAAATGGAAACAAACATCAAAAGCACACATCTAGATCATAAAGCTCATCAGAACGCATAAACAAACAGTAAACGAACACATCTAGATCATAAAGCTCATCAAAACACATAAACAAACAGTAAACGCACACATCTAGAACATAAAACTCAACAAAACACATCGACCGTAGATAGTCTTTTCGATGTCTCAAATCTGTTCTCGTTTACAATTCCTAGCTACTCCCAGAGTCTCTTCTAGAATGCATGTTAAGAAAGAAAAAGACAACAAATGAGATGTGTATTGTTTTATTGGATGAATTTACTGCAAGTTTGTTTTCTTACAGTGCAAACATCCTATCCTTACTAAAAAATGGATTACTATATATACTATAATTTAGTTGCCAGCAGCTCTAATAATAGAACTTGGTATAGAAATGGTACAAGATGCTACAAAATCGAAAATTGTGTCTTATTGACCGATTTAAATGTTCCATCCATCGGCTTTCAGAAGAAAGAATCATGTGTTGTAATGTATCAGAAGTTCTTCAAAATTTTCTCACTTGATACACCATCTGCTACAAGCATTGCAGTTACTTCCTGCAAATGGCAATCAACAAATCAGAGAGAGAACCATTTTGCATCTGCATAACATCTGTAAGTGGTGTATATTCATACGTGGACAAGGACACAAAGTCAACAAACTACCACCTAGAGACATGTAACTTAGCCTTGATACAAGGATGTAAATGTAACTTGCTCTCCTGAAATGTTAAGTTTTGCCAAACAAAAGCTATATTTTAGAATAGCTTTCCATTTGGCTGATTGGAAGCTTTTTCCAGACCAGAATGAAACTCTTCAAATAACAGACAGAAAAATGAAAATTATTTTTCCTAAATATGTTGTGCATTTCCAAAGCTCAAGAAGTTAGGCCATAGTTTTGAAGCAATCAAGTTGAGCAATACATCTCTGGATTCTCAGACTCTCTGAATTACTATTTTAAACCTTATTTCATAATTGTCTATAATTTTGACCATGTATATAGTTATGCATCTTTTGACCATCCCATTTTGAATTTGCATAGGCCTTGACGTAGAAACAAGGAAACCCCTGAACATTAACGTTTCCCGTTTCCGTGTCAGAAACCTAAAATCACGGTATATTTGGCATTTCCGGTATATGTTTCCATTCCTGTTTCTGTGCTACCTAGGGCCTTGAATTAAAGAGAGATAATAATAATAATAATAATAATAATAATAATAATAATAATAATAATAATAATAATAATAATAATAATAATAATAATAATAATGTGAAATGAATCATGATACAAACAGAACAGAAAGCTAGCACAGTATATATTATATTGTCATTTGGTGTTCTGTATTTTCTTTATTTCTCTGTGTTGTTGGACTCGGAAAGTAACACATACTTTCCAGTTTACATTTGAGACTAGTGTAGTAGTGCGTACCCACCTACGCAACTATTTGAAACCCTTTTTTCTGGTTTTCCAGGTACAAGAATACTTTTGTAACTCGTTAACAATTTAATCCATACTTCAGGTAGTGTTGAACAATCTAAAATTACTTTATCATCTTGAGTCTTGATATTTGAATCTTGTTGTGCATCCAAGGTTCATTAAATTATTAAATTTTTAAATGATATTTAGGCAAGTTTCAAAATGTGAAGAACAAAAAAGTAAAATGAAAGAGGTAGCAAACCTCAGCCATCTGTTTCTGTCCACAGAGCACTGCACCAGTAGCCAAGGGAGAACCAATTTGTTTGGCCCTAGCAAAAGCAGCCTGTAAAAGGGAAGATGTTAGCGATATTAATCCAATACTTAGGCAGAGAGCTTCAAAAGAGCGCATGGAAAAACTATACCTGCACAAAGCCTCTTTCACCAGACCAACTGTCATCTGATTGAGATAAGACTGGCACAATCTTAACACCAGAAGATTCCCAAGCTTTAAATCGATCCTATACGTCGGGAAGACAAGCAACAATTTGATTATGTTCAAAAAACGTGCAAAATGCTCAACTTTTATACAATGGGAATTAGGATGGCATATATAGTACTAGAAAGAAAAAAAAAAAAAAGCAACCAAACCTGGTAAGCCATTCTCTTGAGATTTCTCGCCCCATAATAGAGCCTCACATCAGATCTTCTATCAGCACTAAACCCTGACTCAATTAAAGATCGAATTGGACTACAAACATTTAAGTACAGAAAACAATATATCATCAGTAATGACTACAGAAAATCCTAGTTGCAGGTATAAAACATGACAATAAATCCAGCTAAACCAAAGATTACATGAATTAAGAAAATAATTTCATACAAGTATGGCTCTCAAATAGGATCGAGCAGAAAAAGGGAGCACCACAATGTCCATTGTATATCTATAAATCAGTCACAGGATTACCTCTATGATACAAGAATTAGGGTCTGAGGGAGAAAGAAACAGATTCTAAAGGCAACAAAAAATCCTTTATCTTTCCATGTAAAGAGAAAGGGGCAAAAGAGACAAGGATACACAAACAAATGTCTTAGAAATAGGAAACAAAAATTTAATTGTTCTCTACAAAATTGTAAGGAAGTGCTTTTCAATCATTTAATGCCAACAGGAAATACATATACAACAATAGTTATCTACAAAATTGTTAATTGAACATATATAATGCATGTTTAAGCTAGTATTCATCTCAAGTTGAGCAATTTAAAGCGAACAAAGCAAAATAAGCACGGAATTTGATAATTTATAATACCTAATTCCAGATCCAGTAGCAAAAATCAAGATCGTTGAATACTTCTCCGGTGGCTGGATGCGATCTACGGGAAAGCCATTCCCCATGGCTTGGGTCAATTCGACCACATCTCCCTTCTTAAGACCACACAACAACTCCGCGGTAGAGCCAGACACGCTCTTGACTAAGAATTCAAAAGCGCCGGTTGATGCCGCATAAGAAGGCGGCGACGCGATTGCGAGAAACGATGGCTTCTCAAAGTCAGGTACCCGTAGCTGGAGGTATTGGCCGGCGAGAGTGTGCGAGGTCACAACCTCAGGCGAATCGGAGACGTCAATAGTAACGTGGAAGAGAGACTCAGCAGCGGGCTGGATGTCGGAAAGAGGAGCTCGGGACCAAAGAGTGGTATCCTGACGAACGGCGGCAGCGAGGGCAGAGCCGCGACGGCGATTGAGATGTAAAGATAGGGAGCGGGGAGTCAGGCGGCGTAGGATAGACATGGGAAGAAGGGGAGAGATAGAGTGCGCATCGGGGAGAAAAGGTGAAGAAATGGAACAAGGAGAGGTTGAAGGAGCGAACGACATTGTTTTTGATAATTTAGTTATTTCGAGAAGCGTAGTTTGCTAGGTCTGGGAGGCGGCGATTTAGGGTCTTCAAAAATATGCAATTACACGTGTCTTCTTCCTGTATTAGTCGGAGGATAACGTACGGTATTTCTGTATTTGTTACATTTGTTTATTGCCTAAAATTGTAACAACAGATTGTTTTCAAGATGAAAAGAGCACTGGGTAAATCTACTTATTTTCATATCAAAGAAAGCAGGATATACAGTATGATTCATGAAATCTAATCACTTCAACATGTTACTGAGCGGCTGGCGATCCAGGCTGTTTCCCTCTCAACAATTGATCAATGATTAGAAAACATTCCTTCGCAACAATATTGAGTTCCTAATCAGATGAAAGGCTCCAATTTTATTTAGAGGAGTTCCGAGCATTATCGTTGAACTAATTTATTAGCATAACGCGCTTTTCTCCGCCTTACTTTCATGAAACTTACACAATTTTGTTGCAGAGAGCACAAAACAAAACCCGACCGAAATAACCTGTCTGAGTGAATTCAAAATCATAATTGTTGACATTTCCATGTTCTAAAATGGCAAAAAGGATAAATTTACATTCCCGCCTACCTTTGTTCCCCTTATTAAATAACAAGAAAAAGAAGAGGGGCTTGGCCAGACGGTTCCAGGTGTCCTAATCCACTTTCACACTCGTTAAAACAGAAATTGAATACATAAATCTCTTCTCCAAAAAAATAAATCAGCGTCCTTTGCTGGCAACATTGCCAAATTATTTTCGCAGTTCTCATGACAAGGGAACAAAATATTCATCTAAGATTGGTATGGTCTTAGGAAGCAGACTCCTTTGCAATCTTTTCTGCCTTAGCAAGGACTTCTTCAATGCCTCCAACCATGTAAAACGACTGTTCTGGAAGGTCGTCATATTTACCGTCCAACACTCCCTGTGAAAACCAATATCCCAAGTCATATTACTGAATCAAATTTATCGGAAACCTTAAGGTGACAATGTAGCATCGTTGTCTATATTTATATACATAACAAATACAGCCTTCAACTGAAGAGCTTCGATACCAGTTTCTGCAGGTAAACTTCTAGGCTATCATGCATTACTATTAACACTAGGATGAAAAATTTGCAAAAAGTATTATCCTTTCTACAACACCAAAATGCCAGTTTTGAAACAAATTGTTAGCAACGTTTATATGTATAACATCAACTCATTCAAGCTTACCTGCACCTCCTTATTCCCAAGGGTAATTTCACAACTAATCGCTAAAGCGTATTTTCAGCTCATGCTTAGACTTCAGCAAGTATTAACTATATAGAGAATGTAAGCAAGTAGGGTAAGGTACCTGAAAGCTGGCAATGCTTTCTTTAAGTTCAACGTACTTTCCAGGAGCACCAGTGAAAACTTCTGCAACATGGAAAGGCTGACTCAAGAACCTCTGGATCTTACGAGCACGGGCAACGGTCAATTTGTCATCTTCACTGAGCTCGTCCATTCCCAAAATGGCAATGATATCCTGCAGATTTTTGTAGTTCTGGAGAACCTTCTGGACACCACGAGCAGTGTTGTAATGCGACTCACCCAAAATATGTGGAGAGAGCATACGAGATGTGGAATCAAGGGGATCCACAGCAGGGTAGATACCCAACTCAGAGATCTGCTCATGTAAAAGGAAGAAGAGAAATTAGATGATAGTACATGTAAAACAAACTTAATGGCTGCTAGTCCCAACATCGACAGGCATAAAGACCTTTATGGGCCTTGCGGTATGATCAGATTGCCCATTTGATCCCTCTACTATGCATCTTTCCCCAACTCGACCTTGTGCTATTCAATTTGCTACCTTTTGGTCTCTTTAGTACATATCATGCATTATTTTACTAAAACAGTTTTTGCCAAACACGGTCCAAAAAGTTAGGTAATTGCATACCACAAGGACCAAATGTGCACAGGGTCAAAAAGGTAATATTTTACAAAGGACCAAATGAATAAGATGCATAGCATAGGGACCAAATGGCAAACTAGCTATACCACAGGGCCCAAAAAGTTCTATTTGCCGACATCAACACAAAGATACCTGTCGAGACAACACAGTTGTGGCATCCAAGTGAGCAAAAGTGGTAGCTGGAGCAGGATCTGTCAAGTCATCAGCAGGCACGTATATAGCTTGGACAGAAGTAATGGAACCTTTCTTGGTGGTTGTAATACGCTCTTGGAGACCTCCAAGATCGGTAGCCAAAGTTGGTTGGTAACCGACAGCAGATGGAATACGACCAAGCAAGGCAGACACCTCTGAGTTAGCCTGCATAATAATAAAACCAAACAACAAGCGTAAAGGATTAGCAATGTGGCTCCAACATTAAGTTGCCATTGCCACACATTTTCAGTTGACGATCAAATTACCTGGGTGAAACGGAAAATGTTGTCAATGAAGAGAAGCACATCTTGACCTTCAGCATCACGGAAGTGCTCTGCTACAGTTAGTCCAGTTAGACCAACACGAGCACGAGCACCTGGGGGCTCATTCATTTGACCGTATACAAGAGCACACTTGCTGTCAGCCTAACACATGACACAAAGGAAGTTTAAAAATGATATTTATGGTTGACATACTTAATGCTTTGACAAATATAATGTCAATCTTGCACTGACCTGCTTGTCCCCTAGTTTAATGACACCACTCTCGATCATTTCCCGATACAAATCATTGCCCTCACGGGTACGTTCTCCAACACCAGCAAACACTGAGAAACCACCTGATCAAGGAAACAAATAGCATTCAGCAAAAGAAGTAACATTTTTATTTGGGTTCCACCATCAAAACGCCAGATAATGACCAACCATGAGCTTTTGCAACATTGTTGATAAGTTCCATGATAAGCACAGTTTTACCAACACCAGCACCACCAAACAGACCAATCTTTCCTCCTCTTTGATATGGTGCAAGGAGATCAACAACCTTCAGATGGAAAGGAGTTAATCAACAACGGTATATTTTGACATACAGATAGTAAAATAGACTTTTAGACAAACTGTTCTAATATTAGCATGAGCAGGTAGGAAGAGAGAGAGAGAAAAGAACGATATGCAGTAAAATTTCAAACCATGACCTTGGCATGGAATTAATTGAATGCCAAATACCTTTATACCAGTTACAAGAATCTGTTGCTCTGTGGCTTGCTCAACAAAAGCTGGAGCTTCTCTGTGAATGGGTAGGAAGTGTTCGGTCGCTAGTAATTGGAATAGAAATGTTAGAAAATTTTATCCCGAAACAATACTATTCGGTAATATACTAAGAGAAGGTTTCTTACTGATATCTCCCTTCTCATCAATTGGTTCTCCAATAACATTCATGATACGCCCAAGGGTGGCCCTGCCTACAGGTACCTAAAGAACATATTAACATAAATTATGAACTTCCTCCAAGCAAATGGCAAATAATTTCATAACCTAAACACATTAAAGGAAAAGTTCACTAAATCTTCTACAAAACAATATACGATAATTCACTTCCATCAAAAAAATGCAACATTAATAACAATAGATGGGGAAAACTACAAACAGTAAATGATTTCTAAAAAATATTATTTTTTTTGAAAATAAACCAATGATTCCCTTCTTTTACATAAAATACATTAACAAGCTGCATGTTGTATAAAGCTGGAAACAATTTATGTCGGCAATTCGAAAATGTTAAAGAACGCTAGCCAGATCCAAAAGCAAATGAAACACAAAAAAGTCAAACCTTCTGCATCAAATACAATCAGATCAACAAATATAAAAGCCCAGCCAATAAATTAAAAGCACTCACAGTGATGGGGGAACCAGTATTGAGAACTCGCTGCCCTCTAACCAAACCTTCAGTACCATCCATAGCAATAGTCCTAACCATATTCTCCCCCAAATGCTGAGCAACTTCAAGAACCAACCGGATCGAGTTGTCAAGCACCTCAAGAGCAGTCAAAATCGGAGGCAAACCCTCATCGAATCTGACATCAACAACGGCACCAATAACCTGACAAACCTGACCGATCGCACCCTTACCAGTAAACTCATCGGTGATCTTACCCCCACCACCTTTCTTCAGATCGGAAACCGGAGCCGATTGAGGAGGGGAGGCGGCAGCTGCGGAAGTGGCATATTCAGCCGATCGAGTGAGGAGGTAACCGTAAGGAGAAGCGCGGCGAACAGAGGATGTAGAAGAGGAAGAAAGGGGGGGATTAGGATTGGAAAAAGAGGATTTGGAAACAGATCGACGGGAGGATGATCGGAGAAGAGAGGATAAGAGTCGGCGAGAAGCCATTGGTTAGGGCTTCGGAGCGAGAAATGAAATGGTGTTAGGGTTTGAGATTACTGAGCTCAAATATTAGGACCCAGTACAAAGGAATTCGTCTGCTTCGTGGATCTCATTTACATTTTACTGTTTTACTGTTTTACTGTCTCTACTTTCAGAATATTCTCATTTCCATTCCTTAAAAAATAGATTCGCTACAATACGACACCGTTTGAACCTTAATGTACATCGGTGCATGTGAATGTTGATGTACCTAAGAGAGTACGGCACCGTTTGAAGCATGGTAAGTTTTCATTCCCCTGACCATGTGTTGTAGAATAATTATGTTCTTTTGGAGTTCTGCAAGTATAACTTAAATTATTTCATATCTAAGCAGAAGTAAATTGAACTAATTTTAAATTCAATACAACATGAACAATCATATTGACATTTACAAGCGTAATATATGCTTAAGGAATAAAAAAAGTATTATATTACATAGAAATCAAATTTATAACATGTACATTATACTGTCAAACGAACAAATGCTAAAATTGTGCTTTTATTAGTTATCGGGTACATATATATTATAATTAATAAATATTAGAATTTATATTTTTTATTAAAAATTATAGTCTATTAATCAAATGACAATAACAATAACAAGTTCAATTAAAGACGAACAAACATGAAGTTATTTACATGTTGAAGAATTAGTAGCTAACTATACAACATGATCAAACAATTTATTCGAAATAAATATCAGTCAGGAAACACCACATAATACAAACACTAAATTTGATTTCATGGCAAGACAAACATGTTGTTGGGAAAGATTAAATCTAAAAACAAACGATAAACTTTACGATCTATGTTTTCTTAATCATCAACTAATGATCTCTCAAATTCACAACCATGAGAGTACTTGCTTGTGTCATAATATCAAACAACCATTGTTGCAGATCTGAAACGATCTTGCAGAACGAAGATGAATTTGGATATCTACTATTAAATATCATTAAGTGATGAAGTTCAACTAAGTTGTAAAATTATGAAGATTAGAAAAAGATTATCGTATGCTGGGTGATAAAAAAAAGTAACAAATGTATTAAAACACTAATTCTAAAAAATACAAGAATATAAAAAGTATTTAGAATTTTTATCTGTGTCCCCAGCAACCAAACTAGTCGAGGAGAAGACGAGATTCGTTGACCGCCAAAGGTTTGCTCTCTTTTTGCATCAAATCTTTGTACAACTAATTGATCTATGACACATTTAAATTGTTTAATGATCACGTTTATTAAAAAAAATGTACAATAAGACAATTGATTACAAATTTTTGAAGATCGTGTATTTTCCAAATTTTATGAATGAAACAATAAAAAATCGGATAAATGTAAATCATCAGTACGATGTCTCTCTAATGATATTGATATGCACTGTTTCAATTGTAAAAAATCCACAAATAAGAATTTCAATCGACTAAGTTTTAAACTTTTAATATACACTTTAGCTTCATTTCTGTTATTCAATGTACAAGCCAAAATGAGTTTGACAATTGACGCACTGAACCAGTCCCATGGCTAAATAATAACAACAACAACATTTTTAATAGTTACTTTTTCAGAAACTGATATATTACCCGGTCAGCATGCAGAATAGTGCGGTAACAAAGTCATTCAAAATATTATAAGCTAGAAAATCTCATGATATCTGGAAACAAAACCGAGCAATTGAGATTATTGATCTTGCTATTGTAATATAATCAAAATCTTTTGATTATTAAACACAATCACGAATTTATTTACCTTGCACATTAGAAATTGTCGGACATCCATTTCCGCAATCTAGTCCATAACTAAACAGCTCATCAAATTGTGTTCCCTTGCAGAGCTCTCTGCCATGGAAGAAAAAACGTATAACGAAGATGAAAACCCGAAAGAAAACATCGCGTTCATAAGACGAAAAGGCAAATCGCCACATGAACATAACATAACATGGGCAATTTTCGTACACGAAGTCGAAAAACTCGGACGAATAGCAGGGCCAATGGTGGCAGTAACTCTATCTCAATACCTATTACAATTCATTTCGATAATGATGGTCGGCCATCTCGATAAGCTCTCGTTATCGAGCACCGCAATCGCCATTTCGCTCAGTACAGTCACTGGGTTTAGCCTTCTCGTGAGTCCATTAAATTCTCCTCGATATATCCTTTTTTTCGGTTTTAACAAAAAAAATTAATTTTATTTAAATCGCGCAGATGGGGATGGCGAGTGCATTGGAAACCCTATGTGGACAAGCATACGGAGCACAACAATATCGAAAACTCGGACTTCAAACCGAAACCGCAATTTTTTGTTTAATCCTCGTTTGCTTCCCTTTATCATTACTATGGATTTACATGGGGAAAATCCTCGTATTGGTAGGCCAAGACCCCGAAATTTCACGTGAAGCCGGAAAGTTCATAAAGTGGCTAGTCCCGGCATTGTTTGCCTACGCGGCGCTTCAGCCGCTTATTCGGTACTTTCAAGCGCAAAGTTTGATTATGCCGATGGTCCTAAGCTCTTGCGGGACCCTTGTTTTTCACGTGCCTCTTTGTTGGGGTTTGGTGTTTAAGTCGGGGTTGAAAAACATCGGGGCGGCTTTGGCGATGTGCATTTCTAGTTGGTTGAATTTGATCGTTCTTTTGGTCTACATGATGTATTCTAAGTCGTGCGCCAAAACGCGAACCTCTATTTCGGTGGAGTTGTTTTACGGTATCGGGGAATTCTTCAGCTTTGCCGTCCCTTCGGCTGTCATGATATGGTAACTAACTTAACAAACTTAACTTTTTGCGACACGAATGCGATTATACTCTACGAAATATGAATGATGCGCTAATGATGTCGGTTTTTTTAACGAAGTGTAGCCTCGAATGGTGGTCGTATGAGCTACTTGTATTGCTCTCGGGGTTGTTGCCGAATCCAGAACTCGAAACTTCGGTCCTTTCTGTCTGGTATGCATGTATAAGTACACGCTTTCCGTCGATTCGTTGTTTCAAAATATATGACTCAACGAGTTCTTTAATTTTAATTTATTTAAGAAAATTTCTGCAGTCTTACTACAATTTCGATGCTTTATTCGATTCCTTATGGTTTTGGTGCTGCAGCAAGGTATGTCACTATATCTCCTTGTATCTTTAAGCAGGGTGGGTCCAAACATTTCGAGAGTCCTATACAAAATAAGAAATAATGGCTTCATTTGATTAAATATTTTTACATGAAACTGATATATACTATAATAACTATTATATACACCGTGCAGTTTATAATTTTTTATTTTTAAGTTAATAATTTAACGTATTGTGTTTATATTTCAAAAGTTCAAAAAATTTCTTAAAATGTTGTATAGACATATAAGCATAATAAAAAAAATTAGGACATTTAAAGTTGAAGGCATTGGAGCGACGCACTCTTAAATTATGTGACAAACAGTATATAAAAAAACTAAATTTGGTATCTAAATATGGTTGATTTTGTTTTATAGCACGAGAGTGTCGAACGAAATAGGAGCAGGAAACCCACAAGCGGCACGAATTGCGGTTTATGCAGTGTTGTTTCTAGCCGGGATGGAGGCAAGCATAGTCGCCAGCTCGCTCTTCAGCACGCGCCATGTGTTCGGTTACATATTCAGCAACGAAAAGGAAATCGTGGATTACGTGACGACCATGGCTCCCCTGATTTGCTTGTCCGCGGTGGTGGACAGCTTTCAAGGAGTCCTTTCAGGTTATTTTTAACGCGTCAATCTGGATTAATTTCGAACAAAATCTCGAGTAGCTAAAATCTAGTTACTTATGCATGCAGGAGTTGCGAGAGGGTGCGGATGGCAGCATATCGGAGCATATGTAAATCTCGGAGCATTCTATTTGTGTGGGATTCCCGTGGCTGGCCTGTTGAGTTTTCGGTTCGATCTGCGAGGTGTGGGGCTCTGGATTGGAATACAAGTCGGGGCTTTTACGCAAACAGTTCTTCTTGCTATTGTTACAAGTTCGATAAATTGGGAAAAACAGGTAAATTAGCTAAGTATAAGTATATGCCTTAGAATTTCAGTGCTTTCAAATTGTGCATTAATTTTGTTTGGTGTTTGAATTCTTTGTTTAATGCAGGCAAGCAAGGCAAGGCAAAGAATATTTGAAACGGTGTAGTTTAAACACCAAGGTTTTTTATTAGGTAACATAACTAGCAAATATTGTCACCTATGTTAGTCATAGTTGTAAACTGTACAAGAGATACGTTTCTTTAGATTAAAATTAGCATGTTCTTTCGTAGTAGATGATAATGGCCTGATCTACTTAGCAAATAACTCAAAGTTGTACCAATAACTTATGATCCCGTCTACATGTTTACACTGGTAGAGAAAAACATATGAACAATCACAGTCGTACAATCGTGAATCAAGTTTTTTTAATTGTGAAAATCGAATTCGTAAAATTCAATTCAAGATCATAAAACAGTAAAATAGAACATCCAAGATCATAAAACTGTAAAATAGAACATTAGACTTAAGATTTTGCTAAATTTTAATCTCATATGCAGTTTTAATATGAAAATTATATGAACTAAATAACTATATGAACATTGTCATTTTCAACTTTTCATTATTAAACTGTATTGAAATACAGTTTATCAATTTGAGTATGGATGCTAGACGAAGTACAGCTATTATGCTCCATATTTCTTTCATGCATATTTAGAGTATTTATGTTCTTCAGGTTTCTTCATTTTCAATCTTTAAGAATAAACATTCATCT
>CATIWQ010212590.1:0-55064 GCA_949673415.1 Euphorbia schlechtendalii
AATTTTCATTATAGCAGATTTCTTTATAATGTGTATTATACGAGTTTGCGATTTAGTATGATGTTCATTATACCGGATTTTTGGTATAAAGAAATATGGTATAATAAACATAATTGTTGGACCTAGTAAGGTGTAAAATAGATCAGAGGGGGGTGAATGACTCTTTTTCGAGTTTACATTTTAGTATAATTTTCAATATACCAGATTTCTTTATACCTGATTTTTTCTAGGTGATATAATGCGTATTATACGAGTTTGCGAATTAGTATGATGCTCGTTATAGTTGATTTTTGGTATAAAGAAATCTGGTATAATGAACATTATACCAAAATTCAAACTGGTATAATTCAAATTTTTTATCGAAAGTATATCTAGTTGAATCTTGTTTTAAAGATAAAAATGAAACGAACAAAATATTCTTAAGAATCGTTTCAAAAAAATTAACGGTTTGAAAGATTTGATCGATTTAAGTTAAGAAAATCGAACTAACTAAGAAAGAGAAGGTTGTAAATTAGTAAAATTGTACTTCACGTCTAAGTTCAAATATAAAATATAGTAAGATAAAATTACTAATTTATATTATTTAAGATAAAATTATAATTAAATCTAATTTGTTAACATTCTTTGCAATTCCCGGGAATTGTTCTTCCGTCTCTTTAGTTATTGTCTTAATTGAGCCCTAATAATATTTGTTCAAGAAAATGACAGTTCGTATTTAGTAGAAATAGTATTGATTTGGATTACATCACAAGTAAAAATTATTATCTCACCATTAAAGGTTTGGAGCATATGCCATTTACAGTGCAGATTTTGGATCTTGTGTCATATTTTTAATTTTATCTTTGATGCATGCTTGCTTCGTTAATTAATTTTAATTTAAATTAAATTATCAGCTCACATTCCTGTCAAATTATAATTCATATCGAAACCAATTAACTGCAATCAATCAAATTCGCTTTATATTAATAAATGAAATGAGGGACCATATTGCCAAACCATCTATTTAACTGGCATCTAGTGAATAGGAACAATTTTGTTAAAATTTAAATTTTATTATGCAGTGAGACAGATATTTGATTATCTTTCTAATTATTCGATAATTATACTGTATTATAATAACAAAAGAAAATGAGAATTAATTAATTGGAAGTAAATAAAGTGAAGAGTCCATGGCTTATACAGCTGTTAATTGAAAAAAGAAAGAAGGAAAGGCTTATAAAAGAAGCATTGATTCCCAAAATCCTAGATGATATGCCCCATTGGTCTGAATTTGCTGCAAATTAGTGCTTTAAAAGTAGCTTCATTACCAACACTAATTATGCCTCAAACCAAAAGGTTTATAAAATTAATTACATTACTCATTTCTATTTGGTCTGTTTAGAATATAAGACGTGATTATGAAGTTTGCAATTTCTTACCCCTCAATTCGGTACGTATCAATGGAGTTATGTTATGGAAATTACAGTTTCAAGCCTCACATTAAAAAAACACTAACCAGTCAGTATGTATTACCCATAAAATGGGCTCAACACTCCTGCATGATAATTTAAATAACTTATAAAAATAGTAAACTTTCTTGTACAAATATATTTAATTTTAATTGTTTGAAGAAGCTCTTCTAGTTTTTTTACATAAACAGTAAAATTCATGTATTTTGCTTAGGTAAAAAAACGTATAAATGAATGAACAATAAAATTACAAATATTTGGCGAATATTTGGGACATAGGATCGGAGGTGACAAGCTTTTGTTTACATTGTCTGCACAATATTTTAGACCTTAATGCTACTAATATTGTATTAATTCACGAGAAAAAGGTTTATTATTCCATTAGTGACATGTGTCCTATTTTTGGGACATCCACGAGCATGTGAAAATTTTTCTTGGAAAACTTTATTTGATATGATGATAAGTAATACATTCCCCGACTTGATAAAATTTATTGATGACTTTATAAATATATGTAGGGATAGAAATGTGGTTCAACTGTAGTTTTGGTTATTTTATAAATAAAAATAAAAATTATGTCATCTGATTTCCAAATATCTTTATATTCTATTCATAAGTTTCCCAAATAAATTTTCATTTCAAATTTGAGAGTTCACAAACTTAGATAACATTGAGAGATCATTAACTTTTTCAAAAGGGGCGAAAATGTGATTGGGTAGCAACAACTAATAATTAGGGCCGGTAATTGGAATACCCAATTTAAGATAAATTTTTCGATGACTTTGTAAAAATAAAAATGGTAAATAATTATAACATCTTTATATTTTGTATTAATACATCGCTGCTACCTCAAGTTGTGTTAATATAATTTAAATATTCATATGGTTTGCTTTAATCCAACTACCATACCTCCTTGAGTTACATTCCATATCCTTTCCATCCATGTTAACTTTTATATTGACCAAATTGTCCTTGTTTTTTTACTCATCTATCTTCTTTCACAACATTTTCATCTAAGCTTGTAAATTTCTTCCTTTCCCACTCTTTCGTATTAGCCAATTTCGTGTACAGTCCAAAAATTTTCATACTATAAATATATAACAAAATAAGAAAAAATAAGCCATTTTTATGTACATAACATGTTGTACAGAAGTGCTAGATTGATATTTATAGTTTTTATCGTCTTTTCGTTGGTTTCCTATAAGAAAAGATTTATTCCCACTTCTATATCAGTGATATGTTACGTTTCTAAAAAAGAGTATATTAACTTGGAGTGTGAATTACTTTGGAAAGAATACCAAATTTTGGCATCCATTTTATATATTTACCAATTGAACTTCTATTACTTTTGGGGATTGATGTATATTAACACCCATTTTCATTCACTATAGTAAAATATTTGATGAATTGGAAATGAAAGAGGGAGAAGTAAAAAATATACAAGTTTCGGATGAAAAATGTTGCGAAAAGAAGGTAGATGGAAAAAAAAGATTAAGGGTAATATTGACGACATATAGATTGTTTGGATGGAAAAGTTATGAAATTTAACGTAATGAGATATTAGTTTGATGAAAGCAAAATATAAGGAGATTTAAATTTGTATTGATTAAACAGTGTAATAGTGCAAAACATAGGAAAATTATAATTATTAATTTAAAATAAAATTTCTTTTACTTTACCTCTTTTAATCATTGAACTAATAATGTGATGATTGATATAACAGTGATAAAAAGATAAAGTAAAATTAACTTTGTTATAAATAAAATCACCATAATTCACGACCTAACGTAAACCTCACAATCAAAATTGAGGTTAGGGGGTGTTTGGCCAATTCCCAAACAACTATTTTTGCTTTTTCAACGGCTAACAACTGTTGTAACCAAACACTTACAACTGCTTTATACTATTTTAAAGATAAAAAAGTGATCACCAAGATCAAACAATTATTAACAATAACAAACAACAATTGTAATAGTTGTGCCAATAGCTAGGCCAAATGGAACCATAAATATTGAAATGTTTAGTTTAGCTTTTTACAGCAGCCATAGATATGAATCGATGATAGTAATTTTTTTAATCTATGAAATAATTTAATCATGTAAGTAAACAGTTTATAAATTTTCATTGTGAGTAAGTTTTTATAAAGTACTCGTATTATTCCCTTGTAATCAAACATTTTATAAAATTTTAGGAATGAATATCTCGCATCGCTCTCTGATGATCTACTAAGCTTGTTTATAAGCAGGGCCTTGAAAACCTTAACTTGAATGATGTGTTTTAAAGCCGTGAGGTTGGTCGTAAACGGCTTCAAAGTAAACAATATGATTCAAGTTGTTTATAACACGTATTAGCACGATCACGATGAGGGGGTGCGTTAGGAATAAATATCCCACATTATTATTGGATAATTCATTGACCTTGTTTATAAGCATGATCCTAAAAACCCTAACTCGCATGATACGTTTTAAAGCTGTGAGGTTGATCGTAAATGATGCCAAAATGTTTATAACAATGATGAATTTATTTTTGATAAACCACTCATATATTGCCCTTATAACCAAATGGGTAATGTATTGTTACCATAAGTAGCTTCTATTTGAAAATGGAAAAGAAAACTGTTAACCAAGTTACAGAAGCACAAACGTATTCTAATTAATTACAATTTCTAAGTGTCTTATTAGTTATTAGTCACCACAATTTTATATTGTCATAAAAAACACTTACAAAAAAAGCCAAAATCCAGAACCAAAAAGGATGGATACCCTATACTTAAACTCTAAAATACATATAATAATATAATAATACTCTAGTATCGTACAATTGTACACAAATTAATGAAAATACTTTCCTTTTTCTTTTAAAAAATATTTGGCATAAAAACAGGGATTAAATTAATTAACAATTCAAATCAGAATCTCCCAACCAAAACATTTGCAGAGATTTTAGATAATTTTTGTACGAAGCAAAATAAAAACTGAATGTAACTGCTTAATAACTCCCTCTCCTTCCCTAATCTCATCCGCTTATTTTGGCGGCACTAAAACCGCCATTTCCCTCAATTTCCCTCCTTTTCTCACTCACTCACTCGCCCCACTAACTCACTCTCTAGATTTCCCTCCTACAAATACTGCCCATGTTCCTTTTTTGGTTTCTGTAGATCATCCATGGCTGACTTTGACAGTTCTTTGTCTTTGTCTAGTCTTCTTTGCCAAGAGGATGAAGCTTCCTGTTTCAATTTCGGTGCGGATTTCAATCCTTACGATACTTCTTTTGAGTCTAATTTTGTTTTGGAGATTGAAGAGATTGAGTATGTTGAGGATATGGTTGAAAGAGAGACTCGGAGTTTCCAATTGCGCCTCGATTGTTGCTCTATCAACATGTGGTTGAAATGTGCTCGATTGGATGCGATTGAATGGATTCTCAATGTTGGTACTTTATTTTTCCTTTTTCCTGATTTCCCCCCTTTTCGCTCTGTTTATGATTTTATTGTTTTGTGATTTAGACGAGAGCAGTGTTTGGATTTCGATTCCATACAGCTTATCTTTCAGTCGTTTACTTTGATCGGTTTCTCTCTAAAAGATCAATTGATGTAAGGATCTCATATTCTCTGTTTGATCAAACGTTTCTGTTCTGGCAATGGTAGATTTGTTGATGATTATTGTTGATTTTTTCAAGGAAGGGAAACTGTGGGCGATTCGATTGTTATCGGTGGCTTGTCTATCATTAGCAGCGAAAATGGAGGAATGCAGAGTGCCGTCATTATCGGAGTACACAATGGAAGATTTTTGCTTCGAAAATAAGGTAATTCAAAGAATGGAGTTGCTGGTATTGAATACCTTGGAGTGGAAAATGGGTTTGATCACTCCTTTCTCTTATCTACATTACTTCATCAATAAAATCTATGGTGAATCTAGATCAAAAGAAACAATCTCCAGAGCTGCAGAGCATATTCTCGCTGTCATTAAAGGTAAAATTTGGCTTTCAATTACTTCAATCAAATAACTTTTTAATTGTAGCTAACGTGTTTGTTTATATGCCTCACAGAGATAAATCTGCTCGATTATCGGCCATCTATTGTTGCAGCAGCTGCAGTGTTAGCCGGATCGAATGATCGTTTAACAAGACCAGAATTGGAGCTCAAAATGAAGCTATTTTCATCCTGGGGTTCAGTCGAAAATGTAAGTATATCGAAAAAGCTCAGTAAAATGAAGTAATGATAGTGTTTGATATGGTAGATTTATTGATTATTTTACTGCAACAGGAGAACATATTTTCCTGTTATATTGCAATGCAGGAAATAGAAACGGGCAAAAATAAGACACCGAAAAATCTAGTGATTTCTCCAAATTCGTCGTCATCGGTACATTCTTCTCTACTACTTGAGAATTTGTCCTTCAATTCAACAGGAGCCGCAACTAAAAGAAGACTCACATACGATGACAGTGATCAAAGTTGTCCTGTAAAGAAATTTTCTCAGGAGCCATAATCATCCAATACTTATATATAAAGGGAATGGAATTGATTATAAGTTTTTTTTTGTTTCCTGTTTCACATGATAAAAACTGATCAAATTGCTATTAGGTCTAATGAGTGTTATATGCCATCTGAATGGTATGAATTTTTGGGGTTGATGATTGAAGTTCCATTTTCCAATACTGAAAATACCCAAGGAGGGGATACAGAACAAAGAAAAGTAAATAAATAAAAGAAAGGGGATAACTTTTAACCAACAGGAACAAGCTAAAGGAGCTGAGCTGAGCTGACAGAACGAAAATTGAAAGTTGCAAAAAAGCCTATTGAAGTGGAAGCAAGGGCAATAGAATGCCATAAAGCCATTGAAGACTGTTGTTTGTCTATATAAAAATTCAAAAAATTTGTATTTGTTTGTTGCTTTCATGATGAATATCCTCCCACTGTTGCTTGCTACTTATTCAAGTTGTATTTTTTCTTTATCCCCTCTATTTTTTTTGGCTCAATTTTTGCGAGCAAAAAAATTAAGATATGAGTTAGTTAATAGATTTCAATCCTATATACCTTTGGATAGAAGGGGGGCTAGGGTTGCTTCCTTGATGTCTTTGAAAAGGCTGAAAGCCATGAGGAATGAAGAATTTGTTTTTGTTGATTTGATACATTTTATGATGTGTTTGGGCCATTCATGAAGAAAGTAAATATATACATATATTATTGGAGAAAAGTGAATGCGATTAGATTTATTTAGAATGTTGTTTATGAGTTGGAAATTACCTTTTCACTGTTACATTGCAGTGTTTGGTGATCAGGGTATCCCTACATCAATCAGGTATTAAAAGGAGCATTCCTTTGCTGATTATAACTTAAAAGCTGATGTTTTATCAGACAGACATGTCCCATGTTTAAGCCCCACTGATTAGGTTTCTTCAATTCATTTCCTTTTTTCAAAAACCATGAATTTCCCTCCCCATTATAATTTGATATGTTGGTTAAGCCTGGAAGTGTTGAATGTTCTCATTTAAGATTGAAGCAAAGTAAATACATGTGAAAACTGAGATTAGTGGCCTTGTGCTAGCTATTGTAGGACCCTGTTTTAACATAATTAAGCAACAGATTTATTTTGTTTTGGGGTGAAAGGCAGGATGCCATTGAAATGTAAGTTTAGTGTCAGAAGCTCCACCCTTGTATTCGCATGCCTCCATTAGAGTATTAATCCAGTCTGGCATTTGAACAACTAATGTATGTATTCTAGTCTGCAGTGTTGACTATGGTGGGTATTATAGGAGACAGCTAATTTTTTTATTAACAGTATGGTTCTGTTATATAAGTTTGTGTCCTGTCCCTTTGTTGCTCTGGTCCACCAATACTTTCCCTATCTAAATCATCATGTTATTAGTTTGCACATGTTTTGCTCACCAACAATATTTCTCTTTTGCATTATTTGGTGAGCTAGTCAGCCCTGTATATATACTTGTATAGAATTGAATTGTTGTTTAAAGGAAGATTAATGCCCCCATCTCGAAAAATATTCGCTTTAATACGATAAGTTATTTCTTTTATTATGATTTTTTATTCTTCGGTTCGATCACTAAACCCCGCATTTGTTCGGAAATGTGATGGCAAAACCATTCATTGAGTGTTTGATTAGAGCTAATAGATCGATGAAAAATAATTCGACTCATTCACATATATACCATGAATGCTTGTGATTTATAATTTTCAATGAGACAACTTTTGCTAACAATTAATTGGGCGTAGTTTAATTGATAAACCTCTCAAAGCGGAGGTGGGAGGTCCTGAATTCGAAATACAACCTCTTCGAAATTTGTTATGCTTTTTTATCTATATTTAAAGTGTCCGTGACACTGATCAAAGTCTTACTTGTTACATCCAATACTATGTTTGAGTATTGTTTATTTATATATCAATAATTGAATATTTGGTAACGATAAATGACTGAGTTAGCAATAGCCCATATCAAAATGTTGAGAATGATGACATGACTTGTATATGCTTATATTAATATACCAAGAAAGATCAAGTTAGAAGCAAGGGTAATTGCAATGAAGTGGGAGCAGAAAGAATGCGATGTGGGATCATAATGGGATCAATGAGGGCTAAGAGCCATGCTTCTTGAAAAAACAATCAATGCATAAGTGTTGTATTTGATTAGGATAAAAAAATATATTCAAAAGGCACATCTAAACTCAACCCATATGTGAATTGTCAAAGATAATGTATATTGTACTTAAAAATTGTGAATTTTGACGTCTAAGCTGAAATTATGGCATTCTAGATGTGATTGTGTATGAAGAAAAAAATGCTGAAATGAGTGAATGTGACACATAAAATGGTGACTAGTATTGAGTAGAGTTGTGTTGTAATGTTGGGTAAAAGAATGATATTTGCCACTTTGTCCAAAAAGTTGTATTTTCAACAATTGCCAATTTGGGCATCATACTACACTTTTTACTCTTTTTTTCAAGTAATTGGTTTGATATCAAGTATCCAAAGCCACTCTTTGGTAGTCTGGATTGTCCTCTGTCGTAGCATTCAAACATTTTCTCCGAAAATTTGAAGTTCAAAATTGAGACTTTCCGAACAAAATACCTAAATACATAACAAACTTAAATAAAAGAAAAATGGGCGTGGACAGCTTATGTGAAAAAATAAAAATAGTACCTCAAAAACATTAAAAATACATTAGGGGTATACTTTTTGTCCCTTGAAAACCTGTGAATGAATGCCTGAAACTCAATGTCCCTTAAAAAGCAAGAAAATATAATCGAAGTTGTTGATATTATTAGGCACAGTGTGGGGCAAAAATTGAGTTCCTTTCTTGAATGCATCACGGCACATGTATTAAGTCAAATCAAATTTATATTTTTATAAATAATTTTTTCCCCATTTGGAGTTTTTACATCCTTTTACATGAGTTAAATTAATTAATATAACATAAGTTTTAAGTGTTCTCACGCAGTTTGAAATTCAGAACCATTACATTTCTTGTAGAAACACATTCATGCATAAATGTTTTACCAATTGAGCAAATAGTGTCAATCTATTTAAGAGACATAACGTCATATTACAATCCCCACAAATAAATTTTTTACTCAAATTCGACTGTTATCCAGTCTCTTCTAGGGATATCACTATTTGTTATTATTTACTACTATTATTCATCCTTTTATACTTTATATTTATCTTTATCTTTTGAGTAAGCTTAATTTTTAAGATATTTTTTTCTGAAAGTATGGTTTAATTCATTTAAAATAAAACTAGTGTAAACCCCCCACACACTGCAAGAACCAACTATTTATCTGGAAAGGAAAAATGATAGATGCATTACAACGTAATGAAATCCAAATGGGGTCCTAATTTACTTGCTAAATCAAATGTAGGCCCATTTACTGTAATTTGGTCTTAGATGGGCTTTTCAACACTTATTTGAAACCCATTTTTACATTTTGATTGTGAAAATAATTCTTATCCCAAATCTTGCACATTATAGTCACTTGCAAAACCTTAGTATAGGATTTAGGTTCAATAATCAGCACCATGGTGCCACCAGGAGAACCTTAAACGGGATCCTATTTCCGATTGCTTTCTCAGTTATTGACTCGTCATTCGACAAGTTGTCTATAGTCGAACTCGAACATAGAATAAAATTTCGTATCAGTATAAGTGTAGGGTACATGCTCCATGGAAGCAACATGATATTTATGTTAAGAATAATTAAATACTACGTTTGGGTTTTACATATCAGCTTAAGCTTTTGGGTAAGATGACTTCATGACATGTTACCAGGGTAAGCTTGGATCTAAAGGTCAAGGATACGAAACCTGACAACTTCATTGTTGAAAATAATTGCAACATATAGCATAATGAGTTTGTCTTGTACCCACTTTAAGACCAAGGGGAATCACACGTGGGGGAGTGTCATGAATAATATGAATACTACGATTGGATTTACTCATCATCTCAAGCTTTGAGTCAAACGATTTTATGACATTTTATAGTTGAAATAGCTTAAGACTTTAAAGTTTTGACTTGACCATTTCTAATAAGACGATGAATTGATCTTGTGTCTGGGTATTTTCATTTGGTAGAGTAACCATTTAACTAAAATGTGTTTCGATTAAACATCATGCTCATTCTCAGAATGATGATATTCAACCACAATTCAAGTTACAAAAGGGTTAATAGAAAACTGATTTATAAACTTCATCAATCAATCACACAATTTCTAAGTATCCGAGTGAGTACCTTGAACACATGAGCCAATCTCCCATTTGTTCAAGTCCCAAGGATTCCTACAAAATCATTTATTCCCTTCATTTCAAAAAAATTGTTGATTTAGAACTTTAAAAAAATTTCAAAATAACTGTCGCTTTAGAATTCTAATGCACATTTTTAAATTTTTTTATCTATTTTACTCTTATTTAATGCACATTGGAAATGACAAAAGGATTAATAGAAAACTGATTTATAAACTTCATCAATCAATCACACAATTTCTAAGTATCCGAGTGAGTACCTTGAACAAATGAGCCAATCTCCCATTTGTTCAAGTCCCAAGGACTCCTACAAAATCATTTACTCCCTTCATTTAAAAAAAATTGTTGATTTAGAATTTAAAAAAAATTTTAAAATAATTGTTACTTTAGGATTCCAATGCACATTTTTAAAAAATTTATCTATTTTACCCTTATTTAATGCACATTGGAAATGACAAAAGAAATAAAGTATACAATCAACTTTCAAATTAACAAAAATCATAGGGGTAAATAAGTATTTTTATTGTTTCAATTAATAACGTCTCGGTATTGATAAACAACCTAAAAGCGACAATTATTTTGAAATGGAAGTTGTAAAAGATTAGAAAGAGATTCGTTCATACCATGGGTATAGTCAGGGCCGGCCCTGGGTGGTGGGCAATGAGTACCACAGCCTAGGGCCCATGTCTGAAGGGGCCTCAAAAATAATGTTTTTTTTATAATTTTAGTAGTTAATGTTAAAAAGATAAAAGTAAACAATAATTATTAGTAGATGAAGTGGTAAGTAATTTGTTATGGAAGTGAGAGATCATGAGATCAAATCTTGATTTTAACAAAAAATAGTTAATTTTTATTATAAATTTTTACCAATGACCCATTTTATTAATCTCTTTATTAGAGCCCTTAATTTGTCATGACCGGGCCTGGTTATAGTTTGTAAGTTTAGCAAATTGAGAATGATATAATTACTGAAAAAAGGAAACACTTGTGTTATTTGCAAACAATCGTAACATAACACCTAGTTTAACGGATAAAACTATAGTGAAATCGATGTAGTTGGTTAAAAATAATAGCTTGGAATAAAACCATGTATTACTTATTCAGAATATTAATAAAACAAGGTTATTTTGGTATTTAAAGAATTAATAACATCTTAACATAAATAATATTAATTGTACTTAACAAAACAGTAAAAATATTATTTTTGAGATGACTAATATATATCAACATAAACGAAAGAAATATATTTTTGATGTAAATGCTACCTCCATTCCCAAGTCTTTTTAGTTTTTTAACTTTATTATTTTTTGTTTATCATTTTAGATTTTCAATACATTTTTTACCATTTTTTTCTCTAAATTTTACTATTAATTATTGGAGAGATTATAAAATAAATGAATTATAAGTTGGTGATTAAAATAAAGTTTTTAATATATTAAAGTAAAAGACAAATTTATCATTTTAATAATGCAATAAATTTTTTTATTGATTTTAATGATAATTCTGAAAAGATAGTATCTTTCAAAATTAAATTATTCCTAAAAAATTAATAAAAGTAACCTTTATCACAACCTTATTCTAGCTTGCTTTAATGGGCCGGGCTTGGACATTCAATTTTTAGTCTGAGCCCGTCAAAACTTGAAATTTTATAGGTTAGATTTGTTTTATACAAATACCCAAACCCGGTTCGAACCTGGCTCGATGAAAATTTTTATTTATTTATTTAATATTTATACATTAAATTTATAGTTTTTTTAAGATTTTATATTTTATCCTTTTAAATTTGTAAACTTTATTACAATAAATGTTACTAAAAATTAAAGATTTTAAGTAAAAAATATAATTATGTTTATTATTTAAATAAATTTTGACTTATTTTATAATTTTTATATTTAATTTAATAAAAAACTTATAATAAAAAATATATTCATGAATTTGGACCGGGTTTGAGAATGACATTATAAACCTGAGAAAACCTGAAATTGAAAATATAAATTTACGCCTAGTTTAAATTAACGTTTTTAAGTATAAAACCCAACAAATACACCTGATGATCAAGTTTACTAGTAATAAATATTGAAAATTTAAAAACAACGGCTTCTCCAATATTCTTCTCTTTTTTTCCCTCTTTGCTGCAATTTGAAAACAAACGGAAAGCAGGAATCTCAGAAACCTCATTTTCCCGCTACCATGGAGAAGAGGCTTCGATCGTCTCTTCAGTCTTCAGCCGAAGAGTTCCTCTCCTCTGCTACAACGCTTAATCTTAAATCTTCCAAATCTAATCTCAAAACCCTAATCCATGCCATTTCTACCTCTTCTCCTCTCTTTTCCGCCTTACCTACTTCTCTCCACCGTTCCATTTCCAATTATGTTGAATCTTACCGTAATTTGCTTAAAAATCCCCGTCCTGCTTCTCCAGATTCTGCAAAATCCCCTCCGTCTAAGCGCCTTAGGAGGTCTTCTCGGAAAAATAATCCTAAATCTCCCCAAAAGGAGCCCCATCCCACCGGCGACAGGCAAGAAACAGTCGAGAAATTACAAATTCTAGTTCAAATTGTTTCCTTATGCGTTTCGCATCCGAAAAAGGTATTTTCCCTTTCCGATTTGCTGCCTGCTGTTCAGATGTTGCACGATAATTTACTTCTATTCGAGTTGGATGCGAGCTTATTATTGGAAATAGCAAGCCTATGTGAGTTGTACTGGAAGGAGAATTTTTCAGGTCGAGAAATGCTTATCTCTCAGTCTCTTCCATTTCTAATTTCGAGGTCACTTACCTCGAAAAGGAAAGTGGATGTTCATAGAGTCTATGCTCTACGTGAGGCCCTCACTTTGTTTGATTTTGAAGATGAAAGCATAGAGGATTTGAAGTCGCTGCTGATACGATGTGTGATTGCCCCTTTATTTTTGAAAACAGAGGATGGAAGGCGTTTTCTTGCATTTATATTCGGTTTGAGTTTGCAGTTGCTCAAGGAGGCATTGGCGATGATAAAGTCTCAGATTCCATTTGGAAGAAAGTCTATTTTGGAGGCGTATGGGGAGATTATATTCAGGGCTTGGAAAGGGCAACAAGGCGAGTTTAAGGATGAGATTGAGAATGGGTTTCTGCAAGGTTTGATTGACAGTGCCATTCACGCCAGTTCAAGACCATTTGCAGCTTCTATTAGGAGAGTTTTGGGGGGCTTCGTTACTCAAAGGGTTACTGATGGGGTTGAGAAACTTCTTTTTCGGCTTGCTGAGCCTGTGATATTTCGCTCATTGCAGGTTAGTCGTCTCTGCTATCTAGAATGTTATTAAAGATAGAATTTTTGTTTGTAATTGGTTGCCATAATGCTTTTGGAATTCCATATTAACTCAATCCAGCAATTGGAGAACTTCTACAAATTCTTGCTGCAAAATTGAGAATGTCCACTGAGTCTTAATTGATTTGCAACTATCATAGAGTATATATGTATGTAAAATTGCAAATATGTTTTTGTTGGATTATATATTTGATCGGCTGTTGGCTTTTGTTCTTCAAAGTAGAATTTAAATGCCAATTATCAATTGGAAAATTAAGTTAACTTCTGAAAAATTTATCTGAAGAGTTATGGTTAGTTGATTATAATCACCAAGTATATTGGCTTAAATTCTACATGAAACATATCTTGGTTTATATCAATTCATCAGGGACAATTTTGATTGGATAACCATGAACAAGAACTCTTTATTTTTTGACAGGTTGCTAATTCAAGTGTTCGTCTTAATGCATTGCATTTACTATTGGACTTGTTTCCCTTTGAGGATCCTGATGCAACTAAAGAAGTGAAAGATACACTGCTTGATAAACAGTTCTTTCTATTAGAAAAATTACTGATGGATGAGTGCCCTGATGTGAGAGTTGTTGCAGTTGAAGGTTGTTGCCGTGTTCTCCATTTGTTTTGGGAAATCAATCCTCCAGCAACTATTACAAAGATACTAACTAAAATATTTGATGACATGTCACATGATATATGCCATGAAGTTAGACTTTCCACTTTGAATGGCATTGCTTATTTGCTTGGTAATCCACTATCTCATGAAATTCTAAAAGTGCTTCTACCAAGATTGGGGCATATGATGCTGGATACTGTTCTTTCGGTTCGTGTTGCTGTTTTGGATCTATTACTTCTTATTAGAGATATTCGAGCTTTCCAGTTTAATAAGGTATTTTGAATTCTAGTTATACCTTGAGTGAACAGCGGTAACTCTTTAAAGGTTTAATCTTCATTTTTTTAAGAAAATTATTCTTTATTAATTTCCTTTTTTTATGGATGTTGCTCTAATCTTGCATCAACAGGTTGTAAGTTTGGATTTACTATTGTCAACTCTCGCAAATGATCAATCTCAAGTTGCTCAGAAGATAACAAGACTGCTCATGCCTTCATATTTTCCTTCAAAAGTGAGCACTGAAGAGGCATGTAACCGTTGCATCACACTGATAAAAAGGCTTCCAAAGGCTGGTGCAAGGTTTTGTGAATATGCAACACTAGAGGGGGCGTCACTCGAATCTTTAGTGGAGCTTATCAAAGCGTTGATTAATTTTGTTTTGTCACATGATGAAGTGGATGCAAATCAAATTGAGGGTTTACTTGCTTCTGTTAACTATCTTTGCAACAGTCTGGTGCATGAGCCAAGTTACAAGAATGCCCTTAAAGAATTGTTTGCTGGTGAAAATGCAAAATGTCTCTTTGCTACTGCATCTTCTGGGAGTGCCCAATCATCTGTGCTCAATATTTTCTCTCTTATCTCTCCAGAGGATGTATCTGAGCTTGTTGGAGAATGTATGCATCAAATCACTAATTGCAGAGGAATATCTTGTAATGTCAAATTGCAAGATGAAGTGCGGTCTGCCCACAAATTTTTGCTCTCTGTTGATGGTTTTGATGATATGTTTGAGGCTCTGACAAATATTTTACAAAAAATTGCATATCGTTGCCATATTAAATTTGGGACTGAAATCCCAAAGAAGATTATTTCCCCTCAGAAGAGAAAGAAGTGCAAGTCCGCCGCCAAAAGTTCAGCTAAATGGAAACACACTAGAGGAAAAATTGCACCAAGTTTTGAAGATGATTATTCTGTTGCTCTAGGAATAGCCTGGCAAATTAAAGATATGCTTGTGTCTGAGGATATTCGTAAAGCTATTCTGCAGTCTCAAGCTCTAGAGATCTCTTTCCTTGCTTTGAAAGTAATTTCAGAAGTTAGTATTTTGCAGGGTGTCAGTATTGAAATTGTGGACACTACTCCAGTTCTGGCATACACAGATCTGGCCTTGCATATAACTCTTCAAAAAGTAAACTTAAGTACAAATGAATGTGATCACACAAAAAATGATGGGACCAACAGTTCCTCAGTTCCAGAGGCAAGTAGATGTCTTTTCCCTTTTTGTACTGAAAAGCTTGCTTCTATTGCTTTTAAATACTATATTTTGGATTGGTCGAACTGCATAATTATTTTACTGTTGGAAAACCTCACATTTTTTTGTTTGTTTCAGCTTGTCATAACTTGTTTGCTTATTTTTTACATTTGAAAAGTCCTATAGCTACTTGTAAAATGCATACATACAAAAGGTTCATTGCTTATTAAGTTGGGTCATATGGACTCTCCTACAAAAATTGTCCCCCTTGATAGTTGATAGCTGCTGATACGCATAGTGCAATTAGTTAACTTGTTTTCTGGTACTGTTTTCTTGCAGAAGTTTTGTATATTTTGTTAAATTTCATTTAAGAATCCATTTTGTCATCTGGATAATGGCAAATTTTGCTCAACTTGTTCCCCATTTTAGCTTTTAAGAAACAACCATAAATTCTAGGTGAGAAGGAATCAAGCAACAATTTTATTTTTATTTTAGTCGCTCTTGCTTGAAGCTGAAAAACAGCTTAGTTTGTTTCTTCTGTGTATGACATTTTAATCTGGTGATAAAGCAAGTTTAGGTTCTAATCAGTCGTTGGTTCCATATATATGTCATTGTGCTCGAAGCTAGCACAAGCTTCGTTCATCTCTTAAAGGGTGTAATTTCTTCTTTTTAGCTAATTTTATATACTACTAGCAGGACTGCCTATTTTCAATATCAATATCCCAGTCCCCTCTTCTTCCCATCTCTTATTCTTGCTTCCACTTTATTATCGTTACAATTTGTTCACTGAGCATTTGATCTCTTAATGAACTCGCCATGTTAAAAATTTAAGTTTTGAGTATAAACCAAGCGTTATTATTAAAGGTGTGCCTCATGCAGGCGCATCGGGGAGTTTTAACTTGCTTTAATATGTGTTCATCTATTTTTTGGAGTTACAATAACAATTCAAGGCTAGATATTCCTAATTCAGTTCCTATGATGGCTAGATTAATTCAAGGCTAGAAGTTCCCAATGCAATGTAAATTTTACATATATATGTACATCTAGTAGTTCTTTTTATCCTTGCATGTGCCCATTGAAAACATTGTGAACTTCTGAATCAGTATTTTCCTGTTAGGTCGCCTATCTTTATGTTACTTTGCTTCTCAAACACCTGTTCTTGCTAGTGATAAGTAACGGAATAATTTTTTCATATTTTTCCAGACATTGTTGGATAAGACAACAGACCACCTTCTTAACTGTACTGAGCAAATGCTCACAGATGATGACATAGGTAATTCTGGCAATTTTACCGCAGACAGAACAGGAGGCAAAAAGACAAAGAAAGTGTCTCAAATGGACTCCTCTAGCTCAAATAATGATGGTAAGTTGGTAACTGGTTATTGAGAATTTATTAATGCATAGTTTCAAAAAATTCAGCTACTTTTCAAAGAATGCCTCTATTTATTTGCATCAGAAAAAAAATCTTTTCATATCCGTTTCTTATAATGGAAAGTAATTGCTTCAATGTAGGATCTCGGCATGATAAAGAACAGATTACTTCACATACAGTGAAGATTTCTACTGCAATCCTTAAATTCATTCTTGATTCCGTTTCAATGGGATTTCTCTCTGACATTCAAAGAAGGTGCTTAAGCTTTGCGTCATCATATTTAAAACATGTGATCTCTCTCTTAAGGCAACAACCAGGCAAACAATTGCCATTTAAGGAGGATGATTTGAAAGAAGGCATTCTGTTTATGAAGAGTTCGTTCAGTTATGCAGCCAAGTTACTGAATCTCATTCTTAAAGATACCAATGAAGCTAAACCACCCCCACCAGAAGTTTCCGGCCTCGCCAATGATATGCTCGATCTAATCGTCTCAGTTGAACTGTGCTTGGGCTCTAGTTTAGCGGCACGTTTAGCAGCAGCAGCAAAACCTTGGCTGCCTGATTTGATTCTTGCAATGGGATCTGGATGCTTACTTAAACATGCTTCCGTGGAAAGCACTTACCTGACAATTGCATCCCATGTGAAGCGCGATTTTCCTTCATGGCCTTTGGTTTTAGCAAAGATTGAGTTGCGGGAACTAAGCAAAGTTAGTTCAGATGAGGAGGATTGTGTTTTAGAAGGAGAGGAGTTTCCCGTGCTTAAAATTCTTGTAGAATTGATTCTTTCGTTGTTGAAAGGTAACTGCTGCGTGCTTGATGCAGTTGGTGTTGTGTTCTTAGCCGTTTCGGTTGTTTGCTTGGAAAGGAAGGATTTCGGGTTGGTATTGGGAATAATACAGTTTGTCTGTGTGAAGTTAGTTGACCCGGATGACAAAGAGTGGAATAAATTTGAGATGATGCTGAGTTGTCTCCCAGAAATTTACCCTAAGATTGAGAGAGAAATTGAAGAGCAGAGTAATGAAGTTGAAACGGAGAAGTTGCGTAGTTGCAGAGCGTTGCTTGAACCTGTTTGGTTGTACCATGTTTATGAAACTGGGAAGTTTACAGTCATGGAAGATTAGTTATTTTTTAAGAAAAAAAACAGATTTGTAGTTGTATATATGTTAACATAAAATCTGTCTGAAAATGGAATATCAGAAGATTTTATCCATGTTGCGGAACAAGGATTATTGGTATTTAATTGTGTTATGACATGTTGCCTCGAATAAACAAGTTTGCTCCATTTATTAATTCGGTTTCAAATTGTCTTGTAGACATTGTAAACGTAGATATCAAAGGCGAATAGAAATGGTGAATGATTGATTAAGAAGCTACTAAGAGAAAGAAAAAAAAATCCAACATTTGAAAATGAATAATAGTCAACTACATTAGAGTCATAACAAAGACACTGAAACAAAGTTGCTTTACATGACTGAATTAGACTTTGCACAGATCCTTTAAACTTGGATCTTTTCATTACAATAATCCTAAGAGTTTGCAGGCGAATGAAAAATAAAAAAAATATAGGAATCCTACAAAACCATTAATCTTGGAAAACCATTCTGCAAGTCAAGATAATTCATACTGGGCAATAAATTTTCATTTTAGACAATTTCCAAACTAAATGTGTGGAAGCAATTTAAAGACAGCATTTCTTCAGGGGAGCTTATACTGGGATCATCTTTAAAATGGCAGCAATAGGCATGCCCAGAAATCCAATAAATACGCTGAAGAACCATTGACCGAGAGTCAGAGGTGTCGTGCTAGCGAAGGTACCGAAAAATTCCACAATTATAATCTGGAAAATCACAGTGGACCCAAGGACGCTAATGAACACGTAGTTGTTCAGTATACCTTTGAAAACATTGATTTCCTCCATTTCTCGCGAGCTTATCTCATTGAACGCCTGCAGGATGCAACAAAAACGCTTCTTAGAGAGAGAACAAGTAAAATTTAATGTTTGATTGTCTGAAAGATATTGAAAAAGCTGACCTGGCAAAAGACGAACGAGTTGAATATGATAGTGTTGAGGATTAAACCAGAGTCAGGGCCATCAAGATTAAACATATCTTTCCCTTTTGCCTGAAGATACCATATAACAATGAACTGATACAAAGACTGGCCAAGGATATTCCTCCACATCACATTACTGATAAAATTGCCTTTCCTTCCAACTGGCATTCGCTTCATTAATTCATCGTTTGGTGGCTCTGTTGCCAATGCGAGAGCTCCCAGTGTGTCCATTATCATATTCACCCATAAAAGCTGAACAGCAGTGAGGGGGGCACTTCCTGTGAAGTATTGAAAATAAATCAGTACTTATTTATATGACTAATTTAGAAATAAAATTCAGCAATTATAATATCTCACCTGTTAAGCAAGCTGAAGAGAAGTTCACGATCAATGCAACGACGTTAACTGTCAGCTGGAACTGTACAAATTTTTGAATGTTAATGTACACAGAACGTCCCCATTTGGCCACTGTTACTATTGTAGAGAAATTATCATCCAGAATTATGACATCAGCACTCTCTTTAGCCACCTGAAAATTTGAAAACAAAAATTCAAAAGATGGCTCTTTTGCTTTTTTCCCCCTTTTAAAATGCTACATATAACATAGGTGTTGTTGCAAGGTTGCAAATGGTCAACTCACCTCAGTTCCTGCAATTCCCATTGCTAGACCAATATCTGCTTCATGAAGAGCTGGGGCATCATTGGTTCCATCACCAGTCACCGCAACAACTTCGCCAAATGTTGTTCGCAAATGTTTCACGAGTGTATGCTTATCCAGAGGTGAAGATCGAGCCATCACCTGTGAACAATGTGTCTATCAGTTCCATTCCAGCTCAGAATAATTTATCTATATATCATGAAAATTAGGATGTAAAGAATACCTGAATTTTGGGAATTAACTGCTGCAATTCTTCCTCGTTCTTCTCTCTGAATACCGGACCTTCAATTGCTATGCCATCATCAGTAAGAATCCCACATTCCCTGGCTATAGCTTTAGCAGTGTTGATATTGTCTCCTGTCACCATTCGAACAGTGATCCCAGCTGAACGACACATAGCAACCGACTCCTTGACACCAGGGCGAACAGGATCCTTTATACCCACTATTCCTAAACAAGTATATCCAGAAGCTGGAATAGGATCATCTGGGGAAAATCCAGTTTCTATGTCCATGTAGGCAACGCATAGAGTTCTAAGAGCCTCGTTGGCAAACTGTTCAATTGTGGTGTTGAGATGTTTAATTGATCCTTCATCAAGGGGAACAACTTCACCATTTGAATTCATCAGTTTGTCACAGCAAGCCAAAACTATCTCTGAAGCACCTTTAGTATGGGCACGTAAGCCACCCCCAGGAAGCTCTACCACAACGCCCATTCGCTTCTTTGTGGAGTTGAAAGGCTCAACTTTTACAAGTTTGACCGCTTCTCTCTCTGCATGAAAATCTCCACCTAGAGCCAAGGCAAAATCCAATATTGCACTCTCGGTTGGTGTTCCCAATATCTCTCGTTTGCCTCCTTTACCAACAACAACTTCGCCGCCAGTGTTGTTGAATATGGATTGTCGCAGAATTTTCATGGCAGAATCGGGTAATTCAGAGCACAGACTTGAAGTGCTATCAGGTTGGCCCAAATCTTTGACATTCAGGCAAATACATGATTTCACAACCGTCATACGATTAGTCGTTAGAGTACCGGTTTTGTCGCTGCATATCGTTGTTGCTGATCCCATTGTCTCGCAAGCTGCCAAATGCCTTACAAGGGCTTTATCATTCATCATCTTTTTCATGGCAAAGGCAAGACTTAAGGTCACAGCAAGAGGGAGCCCCTCTGGAACTGCAACAACAACAATTGTAACTGCAACTGCAAAGTATTCAAGCAGCTCTAATGCCTCATCTCCTGACCAGTTGAAATAGGAACTTGATTGCCACTTTCGGTTAAAAAGCCCTTGAACCAAAACTGCGAAAGTCACCACAGCAAAGAAAAGTCCTATCTTGCCAATGATGGTAGCCACTCCATTCAATTTCACCTGCAAGGGGGTTTCATCGTCTCCTCCTTCACTGAGGGTCGCCATTAACTTACCCCACTGAGTCCTCATCCCAACAGTAGTAATAATCATTTTGCATGATCCGTCTTGGACCTTAGTTCCAGACATCATGCAAGGACTCTCTGAGTTCACCATTACTGGCTCACTTTCCCCGGTCAAACTGGATTCGTCGATTAATACTGAAAATCCCGAAATGAAAAGCCCATCTGCAGGGACTTGGTCTCCAATAGCAAGATGAACAATGTCACCAGGAAGCAAATCGTAGATTGACAGTTTCTGTCTCAGTCCATTTCTTGTGACCTGAACAGTTATCTTCTTTTTCTCCTTGTCCAGATCTCTGAATTGTAGTGATTGACGGTAATCACTTATTGCTGTGACAAACACAACCAGCAAAATGCTTGCAACAATGCCAAGACCATCATGAGCCCCTGATGGCCATCCCTCGGTTGCTATTCCAACAAGTAAAGAAACAAAAGCACACACCCCAAGAATCATTAGAGTCATGTCCTGAAGGGCTTCCCAAACATATACCCAGAAACTCTGAAGTTCAGCCTCTGCAAATTTATTTATTCCAAAAAGCTCCTGTCGCCGATTCAGTTGATCATTATCTGTAGAAAGCCCATTGCTGACTGAAGTGCAGAGCTTTTCTGCAATACCATTTGCACCACCATGAGACTTTAGCTTCTTCAAATCATGGCCTTCCACTATTGATGCTAACTCGTCAGCACATATATCAAAACCCTCAGCCTTAACTTCTGCTGGTACAGTATAGTCACTTGGGGTTACACCTGCAAACATAAACCATGTTTAGTCTTTTAGTGGTCAGCAAAATGTCAGCAGAGTGTAAACAGCTTTTAAGTTATAAAAACCCCAAAGAAATTCACCTTGTATGAATTGAAATGCAGCTTTGGATACCAGAACTGCAATCCGTAGTTTCTCCTACAAATTCAATATAAAAGAAAGTAAGATCCTTTACTGAAACCTCCACTATTTTGCAGGTTACACAGACCTCATTTTGAAGGATGGCTGTCAAAGTCACAAGAAAAGACCAAGTGGTCAACCAATTTCCACAAAGACAATCTATACAGATTAAATCACTACTTCAACAATCAATGAAAAGATCTTATCAAGAACGGCATCTGATTTCAACATTTACAGTAACTAAATATGCAATAATGCATGAAAAAGATAATGGAATTCATAGTTCAAAATATTAGCATAGCATTGCCACTCTATTTTCACAGTATTATACTGTAATAGAATGTTAAAAAGGCCTTCATTAGAGATCTTTT
Organism: Euphorbia schlechtendalii; assembly: GCA_949673415.1. Lineage (NCBI taxonomy): Eukaryota > Viridiplantae > Streptophyta > Magnoliopsida > Malpighiales > Euphorbiaceae > Euphorbia > Euphorbia schlechtendalii. The sequence continues at coordinate 22,324 of CATIWQ010212590.1, forward strand.
GTATTCTCCAAACATTAGATAAGTCCCTCAAAAGTTGAGGGTCATCAGCAATTATCCATAGATGATTGTTTAGTATACATCTGTCACCCTTGAGTTATCAACAACAAGAACAAAATCGAGTGTTATCATGTACAATGAGACAATAAGTTCTAAGCAGACATTGACATTTGGACATATCAATTTAGAAATTACTCTCGACTTCTCACGTAAAGTTAAAATTGCAGAAATATAAATTTATAAGAGATCAGTTAGCCCTCAATTTGAACTATTAGTACTATAACGTCAAAGAGTTGCTTATTCTCCTCCGTTTTTTTCTTTTTAAGAAACTTGAAATTTTTTTTTAAAAAAATAATGAAGGGGTTCTCACTATACGGCATATCAGCAATTGTAGAATGCCAAAAACATCAAGCCCACTGATTGCGCTCTTCAAATCCAGGAGAAACTAAAAATGAAATTAGTCTTTGCTTAAAATAGCAGATCGGAGAAACTAGAACTTAGCACCTTTCAAAACCAAAACTTCACACAAGCGTTCAAGCCATAATGAACGATGAAATCCAAATCAGTTTATGCAAAAAAAAAAAAACTAAAAATCAACATGTCCAAAATGAAGTTAAATACAGTAAACACTATGATTAAAAATATTCGAAATACCTGATTGGTCTTCCTCATTTCAGCAGCTTCGAATCTCTTGGAGAGATTCGCAGTGAAACGAAACCTTCGCTTCGGATTCTTGACCACACCACATAACTTCCTCCATTTCTGCAAAGTTTCCTCCGAAGAATGCTTCGGTTGCACATCAAAATTCTCATTCAAAAAGTTCTCCATCGCAAAATAGAAATACAAACACGCTCAAACTTCAAATACTTATAATCACCAAAAAAAATCTAAAATCAAACGACTTTGGTTGAAAGTTCCTAATCGCTTTCAAATAAGGACAACGGAAGTTTCTTCAGATGTCATTTCTAGGAAGGTGAGGGTAAAGAGAGTGGGTGAAAATAAAGAGAAAATGGAAAAAGAAGCACTGATTGAATTAGCTTTAACAAATGCTATATCTGTCTGTAAGTAGAAAGAAAGGAAAGCAAAAAAATAGGGAATTTGAGGGAGAAGAAATGGCAAAAGCTCTTATTACCATTCCTTGTTTCAAGTAACTGTATTTGGCAGAGTCAAATTAAAATTCATCTCATTTTGATTTTTCTTTTTTTCTTCATTAATAATAAAATAGTTATTTTTTCAGCTTAATTGCGATGTTAACTATTTTATTCAGTCGTTATTGTTTTGTTAACGGTAACGCGGGGAAGTAAAACTAGTCAATGTCGTTACGCGGTGTGTACGCGGAGCATGAGAAAAGAATTATATAGAGAAAAAGTAAACCAATATGGTCTTCTTTAAGAATCTTTATGTTAGAATGGCCTTTTATTTAAATAATATATAATCATTTTAACTGCATATGTTCAAATTAATATATAGTAGTAACATTATCATAAGATGATAAAAGAACTAATTGAAGCCCTCTATCACGCCCGTAAGATACCAAGAGATCGGCATAAGTTGCCATATATGTGCGCCAGTGTTTTAAAAAGAGCTAGGCGCTAATCGGGTGGTCGAAGATGAATCAGGGTTTAAGTGGGGATGAATCGGGGCCTAGGCGAATTTAGGCGTAATTAGCAGGATTTAGGCGCTAGGCGTAGCCAGCGACGACCCTCAAAATAACGCCTAGGCGGGCACTTTTAAAACAGTGATGTGCGCGCAAAATCAGAAATTTAGTCTATGAACATCAATAATTTAAAGTATTTGTATCCGTAAGAGCGCAATTTAAATGATGGGTATAAAAACTTTAGTCAATGACTAAACTTAATTGTGTGATAAATGATAAAACTGTCGAAGACTGTCATAATTACTAGTATAAAAACGTCCTTAAATGTGACTTTCTAAACCATTATAATTCAACACTTTTATTCATTTTTCGATATGTTGTTCAAAACGAACTTAAGTATAAATGATTATACCGAAAACTATAGCATATACTTCGATTCTCTAACATATATTTTCAACTAGAATAAATTTGTGATCATGTATTCAAATTAAGTATATTTCAAACTTTAATAATACTATAATATTGTTGAATTAAAATCCTTACATGTTTATGATAGATGTACATGGTAATTTTAATTTGTTAAATATAGTAGTGAACGATATGCATACTTGAATGATTTATATGAGAATATATTTAAATACGTAATAATAAAAAAGCTGAACGCTTTTTCTTCCTTCATTTCAAAATTAGTTATTCGCTCTTAACTGCTTGATTAGGTCTAGGTAGTGAGGTAGATGTCTCGGGTTGGTCGAGATTCGCTCATTCTGTTTGCCTTGTTGTGAGAGATTGATATTGGTTTGTTTATATCGTTTGGGCGTGTTGACCACCTTATAAGGGAGGCGGGTGAAGTGTATGTTAGGTAATATTTACCAAGTTAACGCACGGTAAAATGAATTGTTATATTTTTAATGGTTTATGAAACTTTAGCATTACGTTGATAGTGTGGAATGCTATATTAATTTAATTAAACGGATTAAATAACTTTTTGAGGCATGTTTTATACCTCAATTGCCCATTTGGTGTCTGACCTATTGAAATTGCCTATTTGATACCTGACGTATTCAACTTTAGCTTATTTGGTACCTAACATATCGAATTTTAATACGATAACATAAAAGACCAGTGAGGATCGGGTAATTCTATGCTTGATCAAAGGAACATACCCATTCTTCAAATGACAACATAGTTGTTTCACGTTTTTTGTGTTGCTAGATAGACACTTTATGTATTAAAATTATATAGATCATGTACCAAATAAGCATATAGTGAATACGTTAAGTACTAAATAAGTAAAAAGTGAATACGTCATACACCAAATAAGCAATTTCATTAGATCAGGTACTAAAAGGGAATTTGAGGTATAGAACAGACACTAAAAAGGTATTTAATCCTTAATTAAACTATTTTACCATTAGCCAAATAGGAAATTACTAATCAGCTCTTCTTTTGCTTTTTGGTAGGTGGGCCGTGGGTTGTTAAAGAAAGGAATGACTAGTTGAATGAAAATGACTGAATCTAGTCCGAGTTCCCAGTCAACTTGTTTGACAACCTTTCTTTTATGTAATTTACTGGTATTTTGCATCAGGGGCAGTCATTAGTCGGACCATTCAAGGCACGTAACCACTGTTTTAAAAGTCCCCACCTAGGCGCTATTTTGAAGGTCACCGCTCGACTACGCCTAGTGTCTAAATCCTGCCGACTAGTGCTTACGTCCGCTTAGACATCTATTAATCCCTGCCTACGCCCTGATTAATCTTCGACCGCCCGATTAGCGCTTAACTCTTTTTAAAACATTGAAACTGATTCATTTTTTTAATTTTTTATCTGAAAAAATGAAAAGTAAATTTTATATATTTTAATAGAATATAATGTAACATCATATATAAAACTCTTGTTCACCAATGATTCTTCATGTTTTATTAAATTATAATATAGTACCAACAAGAAACATCAAATAAATGATTATATTTTCATGTATTTTAATAGTTAATGAATCTTTTAAGAAATTGTAAAAATCGTGGAACCTTACAAATATTCTAATTTTAATACAATAGCGTTTCAAAGGCTCAATATAATGTTTCAAGTACAGTTTTGTGTATGGCTCCAAAAATACCAGGAACTGTTTTAGGTTGGTGGTGTAACTGGGTACTTGCTGATTTTGTTTTCCTTACTCTGTAACCATGAGCAAGGAACCAACACTCTCCTCTGAGATTATTTTCCATGACGTGTGCATTCTTGAAATAACTTCCTCAACTCTACGATCCAATTCTATGGTGGTTGCATAAGCCCTTTTTGCATTGTCGAACTGATTTTGTATTGTGCATTCACAATACAACAACCAAAGAAACCATTTTCTTTTAAAAATATAACAACACCATTCATCTACTTGTCCGTTTATTGATCATGTATTTCATCCCTTTCAAATTGCAATATTTCTCACTCACATCTCCAACTTACAATATCTGATACAATAACCTCTTTTCACCATTCATTTACGTTTCCATCAAAACATTAAGTCAAACTAAGTAATTTTGCAGCTAAATGCAAATAAAAGATTCGTAAATTGGTATCACAAGAAAAAAAACAATCTGAGTTGAGCATTCAAATTGATACTAACAAGTCAGAATTACGTTTCATATTAGGGAATCAAATTGCAATTTCCCAAACAATATAATAAAACACAGCTATCAAAGAACCGAATACTGCAGCTGAACCAACCATCTTTGACCTTCTCTGGTTCGAACACCTCCATTTCCTGAGGAGCCATTTTCAATATTAGTTACACCACTCATTTTTTAAGCATACTGAAATAATAACACAACAAAACTATACCTTCGATTGAAACCAACAACCAACTAATTTCATGGTTTTACAACTCTCAGATTCAATTTCATAAGTGCAAGACTTGTCACTCTAGATTGACTCTTCCATATCCCCGCTCGAGTTCTTATACAATTTTCCATCAAACTTAACAACGTTGACAAACAAAAATGGAAGACCAGTTATTTAAAGTAAATTCACCTTTAACTCTACAAAAGATGACAGTTTGACAATATTTTCATCTCTTGCTGAACAAAGGACGCCTCATTCACCAAAATTATTTTTAAATCTAGAAATTTGTGTTTCTCCCCCATTTCTCCACCACAAAGGGGCTACATGCATAAGAGTCAACCATTGCCCACCTGCCAATGAATGGACTTCTCTCAATTCTTTCACTTCCTTCCATATGCACCCACTTCAATTTCTCTGCATCAACTTTAATACCATAAATCTCAATATTAGTACAAACAATTAAATAAGACCCCTCAATACAATATGACCTGATATGCATCTCATTCAACCCACATTCTTTATACTTGTTAATAAGCTCAGGTAGCTCGGTCCAAGACCATTTCGTGTTGTCGAAGACTTCAAAATTTGGGGTTCCCCAATATGTTGGGCCTCTACAAACCTGATTCTCATCGTAGATTATAATTTTATTCTTATCATAGAGTTTACTTGAAACACAAAAATCATATAACCCCCAACAATAGCTGCTATGAGAAATAATTTTCTACCCTTCATTGGCGGTCCCATTTTGAGACCCGTCTCGAGAAGAGAGGTTGTTGTGCCAGAGCGCATAGCATCTCCAAAATCATGCCAACACCATTCACTAATCTAGCGATTATATTCACAATCATACCCACCGATCATGAATGATTTAGACCTAAGAACAACATATGTGAGATAGGCGAAAGAACCATAACAGCTCTAAAATCGAAGAATAAGTTGCAATGAACGAATAGAGTTATCATTACCCTAGCGTACAGAAGATAGATCAATACAATATAAGAAATACTCTAGCCTAGTGGCCTCGCTATTATAACTAGCACTTACAAATATTTTATCGAAATTCATCTCCTTGGTTGATGTCGATGAACCAGCCTCATTAGTGTTCAATTTGTGACGACATCATCCTTGCATACTATAATTAAATATAAAAGTTAGATTTGAAAGTAACCGATTTATATACACACAATCAATAATTAAATACAATAACCAATTCATTGAAAATGCATGATATTATTGAAAAACAGTTATTAAAAGAATCTCAAAACATAGAGAATTACCTAAATAGTACCCATAAATGGTAATAGTCTAAAACACGAATGAGAAACTGATTCAGAGCCTAAAAGTATAAGCATTCATTTAGTTGTAGCGTTGAATAATAGAGGTAATATTAGCAAAGTGTAAGTAATGAAGTAAATGTACAATAATGACAATCCTTACACTATAGTTAGAGATAGATAAAAAATAACTATAATGGAACTTTTTTGGTTTCACTCCCAAATTATACATTTTCACCAAATTCATCAAAAATTTTGTGCCAGCAGTAGTGAAAGACATGTATTATCTATAATTTGTAAAAAGCGAAGGGATTTGAAGGTGAAAATGCGCTATAACATAAAATGTTATGTTTTTTATCAGTTAAAAATACATATTGCAAACAAGTTCAATCCAACAAGAATAAGTTAAACAAAACATCTCTAAACGATCAAAACAAATAAAAGCAGATGATTAACAAAACATCTCTAAATGTAAAAAAATTTGACTGATTTTGATGGAACTTGTTTTGATCTAATTTTAATAGTGAGTTTTAGGCAGAATTATCATTGTCATACTTCAATTGAAGTTTATCATGTCTAGATAATTATTAATTTTATTTATGACTTATCAAATATTCAAATAAATCGAAGGAAAAATGGGTAGAAGTACATCCTTTGTGCATGGAGAGTTAATATTGGTTTTATTGTAATTTTGTTTATAAGATACACTTAGGAGGAGTTTGTGAGGATTCATGAAAAGAGAATGATGTTTTTCAACACTTTTCATCCTGCTTATATATTTATGTTTGTTTGATTTTAAATATGAAATTTAGTGACTTTGAATCCAATGAAATTATCTTTTATGTCATCCAATATGAACTGTATTGCGCTGTGTTCAATGAAATGAAATCATCAATACTTATGTGATGTTTATTTTTGATGGATCAATGCCTAATTCTACACATTATATAGTATTTCAAGATCCTTTAAATTTAACCCAAAATGTCTCTTTTTCCCATGATCTTTCAATAGTTCCACATAGTCGCATAACATTGTTTAATGTGTACATATGAATCCCTAAAATGACACAAAACCACAATGTCGTGATGACACTTTAATTTCATGAATAAACAAGGAGAGTGAATATGATCAAAAGATATTGAAAAAGCATAAGAAAAATCTTAAGTCGATGGATCAGAATTATTCATGGTTAACTACGTTCTTCATGTTCCAACAGATAAGATAAATTTTAACGCTTAATTTTTCTCCAGTAGTTTAAATTGATTCTATATATTTTTCTCTTGATTCCTATTTTGATCAAGATGACAAGCGTTACTACACCGAAATATTTAACAATTCCTCTCCTACCAAATGCATAATATACGTAGTCTAACTCGTATTCTACTGAAAATTATGATGTGATGGGACCAACTCGGCATCCACACTTACTTGCTTGTCATCTAATTGATGAAAAGTTATGGTTAATAATTTTGCAAATTTTTAGTTGCCAATTTCAATCATAGATTAATAGCCTAAAAGCTTATGGTGTTCATCCTATCATGGATATGAAAATTCTAGTAAATAAAATTACCCCAACTCAACTGCCAAGGAGATGCATTATATAGTAGAAGTTTATCGTGCATTCCTACAATACATAGTTAGAATTTTTGTGACGATTAACAAAAAGGGTTATCGTACCGAACGATTCAACATGTTTTTTCGATAACTTCTTTTCGATTGATGAGAATAGAGAAACTTTCATAAAACAAGTTTTAGCAAACTAAAAGATACAGTTGAAATGATATATTTTGACCATTAGAGTCCTAATCTTCCAAATGAATTTAAACTCTAAATGGACAATTTGGTTGCTCTTTATAGGTATTAACTTTCTTCACATCCTTCATGTATTTATATTTACACCTTGAAAAATTTTATTGAATTTATTTATGTATGTAAATATGTAATGATTTGACGAACATGGTTGTGTATCATATTGCAACATCAAGCGGCAATAAGAGTGTTCATTTAGTGAGGGAGATTCACAAGTAGCTACTTGTGAGCACAAGATTTCACCCCGACTCGCCAGTTCGATGATGAAGATGTAATTTATTTTTCCCTTGCTAGTTTTTCACTTTTTTCAAGGTCTCGAATTCATCGGGAGGAAGCTTGTTTTGTTTCTTTGAGCCTTAACCCTTTTTTAGGCAATTTCAGCACAAAAAGCCAAAAAGCCCAAGGCAAAGAAGCAATATCGTTAACTACATTGCAATGTCGTTACATCGCAATATCGTTAACGACATTGACTTTTTTTGCAGAACTAAAATTGCATTTTCCATAATTTTCAACTAAAAAGGTGACTTTTGCCCACATGCTCTGACATAATCATTGCAAAACCACTTCCCACACCTTACTTAAGACCTTTTTACATTAAATTTTCACATGGGATCTTGTAAAAAGTTAAAAAGCAAAGGCTAAAAAGGAGCTGACTTTGGATTGAAGAGAGCTCAATAAAGAGAGGGTTGAATGTTTTAGATGGGCGGGGGACTAAAGGAGAGCTCAAATTTTTATGCAAAAGGTGCCAGTGAGAATTAAAGTGTTCTTGAGCAAGTGTCAGTGTTCTTGAGTGGTTTTTCTTGAGTTTTTGCATTAAGTTTAGACTTTAAGCATCCAACAACTTAAAGTTTTGGGTTAGTTAGATTAAGTTCATGAAAAGGGCATGAACTTGGGTCACAAGGGTCCACTTTTTCATCTCTTAAGCAAATTTGAGGTTTAGTTCATCCTTTAAGCAAAGCTTGGGTTGTAGAGATAATTTAAGCAAACTTGAGGTTTAGAGATCATTTAGGCAATGCTTAAGGTTTAGACTTGAATGGAGAGTCTAAAACATCTTTATCACTCATTTGAATATTACTACGTCTTCTAAAACATCTACTTTGGCAAGGAATAGATCCCTTCCAAAGATTTTCGATAAAACACCAACCAACAACCAACAACCAAATCCAACCAAAAAGAAACAATGAGAGCTTCCCGGAGGATTTAATGGACCTTAAAGAGAGTGTATTCATCACTATGGGGTAAGCCTCTAAGTTCCTAGAGTTTGTGTTTACATTTATATGCTTTCCTTTTTGAAGTTTCATTTTCTTTTCGGTTATTTTCGTTTTTTGCACACCAAACTGTTTTCTGAGAATTTCAGTATGATTTCAAATCTTTTTGAGTATTTTTTATATAAATATATTCTACACATCTTGAGCTTTCTGGAATGATAAAGATCATCTAAATCGATTAAGTATAGCAAAACTTATGATCATTTGAAGTTTTGGATTTTTGTTTTGTTATTTTCTGCTATTTCTTTGTGTTTTCTGCAGGTCTGGAACTTCGTTGTCGTTAATGAATTTACCCCATGTCATTAATGACATTGCAATGTCGTTAATGACATGGCCTCATGTCGTGAACGACATTGCCTTTGGCAGAACTCAGTTTCGCTTTGTTTTGGTCTGTTTCAAATCGTTTAAACCCAAAATAACCCGCTGAGACCCTTCTGAGTTTGGAAATGCATCATTGGGGGGTAACAAACCTCTAAATTGTAATTATTTAGGAATCATATATTATTTATTAATGTATTAATATGTTGATTAAGGTTTGGAGTAATAACAGAAGCACTTCGGGCAATACATATCGATATCGCCCTTCACAAGGAAGTCGGTAACGATATGGATGACATCGTTACCGTTGTTAATCCAAAATATGGCTATGTTATACATGTTCGACCTAGATTTAGGTTTCTAAATGTTATTTTAGGTCACCCACACGAAGGGAATTCAAGTTCCCGGATAACCGACCCAACAATATAACATGCGGCATTTTCACTACTAAAAATGACCAACATAGTTGAAAATAAAAATGAACAATTTTCATGGAATAAGAACTTCGAAATCTCCATTGTTTTTACCTCGACCACACGGGTCTTGCCAAAATCCTAATCGAGCATACGAGGTACACTTGGTACATATTTGTGTAGTGAATATCCCCTATGCTAACCTTTGTGGATGCAGGTAGTTTATGATAGATGTATGTTAGGGTTTAATTTCCTTCGGATATCGCATTTATCAAATGTAATATTTGTTAGATATTGATGTTTTTAGGCGATTTGTAAATCCCCTATCCCAATATGTAATTAATCCCGTAGATTAGGCACGTTTACTTTCCTACGTGTTTACTTTCTCACACTTTATTTACCACTTTCTACATGCTTGCTAAATAACAAAAAACATAAGCCGAAAACATCCAGATTGAATCGAAATATCATAAGTGTGGTTTCCAAATGGGAATAATGTTAACTTAAATAAACAACGAAGTAAGTAACTCATCCCGAACCCGAATCTCTGAACTATGGTATCGCTTAGGCTTAATGAATTTAAGCTATACCAAATTTTCCCAGATCCAGGTGGTGACTCTGAGTACCATAGGCTAGAGGTTCTGATCTTGAGTCTATTAAACTTGTTACACGAACAAGTTCCTTTCATTAAACTCAAAAACACCTTCTTTTTTCCAATCGAGAAAACCCCCACGCCCCATCTCACAGGGCCGGCGATCACGCGGGTTGAACGTCGTCCGCTCACACTACCTAAAGTGGATAAATTACATCTAAAGACATTACATAATCATTGAAAAATCTAAAAGGGTATTCATGCGTTATAAATCAAATGAGTGTTGTATATGAAGATAGACTTGACTGATGGCCTTTTGATATCGTGCACGAATAAGGAGAGTGGATTTGATAAATATATATTGAAAAAGCAAAAGAAAAAAATCTTATTACGTAATAGTTATCAAGTCGGCATATTAGAATTATTCCATCTTATGGGATTTTGTAGTAACTTGATAATTCATTCTCATTAGTATAGGAATGAGGTAATTTTAAATTATTATTTAAGTAATTGCAAGTCGAATTCGTGTTGTTCAAATTCAAACATATACTTCTTTTTCTTAGATGTAGGTAGTTTTCTCGAAATTCAATGTTAAAAAATTTGATTGATTTTGATGAAACTTGTTTTTGAAATAATTTAAAAAAACTATATATATATATATAAAATCGTGAGTATTAGATGGATTTATCAATATCATACTTAATGATTAATATGAGATAATATATTCAAATACGTAATAATAAAAAAGTTAAACACTTTTTCTTTCTTCATTTCAAAATTATTTATTCCCTCTTGACTGCTTGTTTAGGTATAGGTAGTGAGGTAGATATTTCGGGCCGGTCAAGATTTGCTCATTCTGTTTGCCTTGTTGTGAGAGATTGATATTGGTTTGTTTATGTAGTTTGGGCGTGTTGACCACCTTATAAGGGAGGCGGTGAAGTGTGCATTAGGTAATATTTACCAAGTTAACACACGGTAAAATGAATTGTTCTATTTTAATGATTTATGAAACTTTAGTATAATGTTGAGAGTCTAAAATGTTATATTAATTTAATTAAGCCGTTTTACCATTGGCTAAATAGGAAATGACTAATCAACTTTTCTTTTGCTTTTTAGTAGGTGGGTCGTGGGTTGTTAAAGAAAGAAATGACTAGCTGAATGAAATTGATCGAATCTAGTCCGAGTTCTCGATCAACTTGTTTGACAGCCTTTTTTGTGTGTAATTTACTAGTATTTTGCATCGGGGCAGTCGTCAATCTCACCATTCAGGGTACGTAATCACTATTTTAAAAGTCTCCGCCTAGGTGTTACTTTGAAGGTTTTCACCCAACTTTGTCAAACTTTTAAACCCTGCCTATTAGCGCCTACGTCCGCTTAGGCCCCAATTAATCCCCGCCTAAGCCCCAATTAATCTTCAATCGCCCGACTAGCGCCTAACGTTTTTTAAACATTGAAAATGATTCAATTTTTTTAATTTTTATCTGAAAAAATGAAAAGTAAATTTTATGTATTTTAATAGAAAATAATATAACATCATATATAAAACTCTTGTTTACCAATGATTCTTCATGTTTTATTAAATTATAATATAGCATCAACAGGAACCATCAAATTAATGATTATATTTTCATGTATTTTAATAGTTAATGAATCTTTTAAGAAACTGTAAAAATCGTAGAACCTTACAAATATTCTAATTTTAATACAATAGCGTTTCAAAGGCTCAATATAATGTTTCAAATACAGTTTTGCGTATGGCTCCAAAAATACCGGGAAATGTTTTTGGTTGGTGGTGTAACTGGGTACTTGCTGATTTTGTTTTCCTCACTCTGTAACCATGAGCAAGAGACCAACACTTTTCTCCAAGATTATTTTCCATGACGTGAGCATTCTCGATATACCTTCCTCACCTCTGCGATCCAATTCTATGGTGGTTGCATCAGCCCTCTTTGCATTCTCGAACTGATTTTGTATTGCGCATTCACAATATAACAAACAAAGAAACCATTTTCTTTTAAAAATATAACAACACTATTCATCTACTTATCCGTTCATTGATCATATATTTCATCGCTTTTCAAATTGCAATATTTCTCACTCACATCTCCAACTTACAATATCTGATACAATAACCTCTTTTCACCATTCATTTACTTTTGTATCAAAACATGAAGTCAAACTAAGTACTTTTGCAGTTAATTGCAAATAAAAGTTTCGTGAATTGGTATCACAAGAAAAAAAAAATCTGAGTCGAGCATTCAAATTGATACTAACAAGTCAAAATTTCATTTCGTATTAGGGAATCAAACTCCAATTTCCCAAACAATATAATAAAACATAGCTATTAAAGAACCGAACACTATAGCTGAACCAACCATCTTTGACCTTCTCTCAGCTTTGGCCTTCTCTGGTTCGAACTCCTCCATTTCCTGAGGAGCCATTTTCAATATTAGTTACACCACTCATTTTTTAAGCATACTGAAATAATAACACAATAAAACTATACCTTCGATTGAAACCAACAACCAACTAATTTCATGGTTTTACAACTCTCAGATTCAATTTCATAAGTGCAGGACTTGTCACTCTGGATTGACTCTTCCATATCCCCGCTCGAGTTCTTCAATATCTTTCCATCAAACTTAGCAATGTTGACAAACAAAAATGGAAGACCGGTTATTTAAAGTAAATTCACCTTTAACTCTACAAAGGATGATAATTTGACACTATTTTCATCTCTCGCTGAACAAAGGACGCCCCACCCACCAATATTAGTTTTAAATCTAGAAATTTGTGTTTCTCCCCATTTACCCACCACAAAGGGGCTTCACACATAAGAGTCAACCATTGCCCACCTGCCAATTAATGGACTTCTCTCAATTCTTTCACTTCCTTCCATATGCATCCACTTCAATTTCTCTGCATCAACTTTAATACCATAAATCTCAATATTAATGCAAACAATTAAATAAGACCCCTTAATAAAATATGACCTGATATGTATCTCATCCAACTCACATTCTTTATACTTGTTAATAAGCTCAGGTAGCTCGGTCCAAAACCATTTTGTGGTGATGAAGACTTCAAAATTTGGGGTTCACAATATGCGGGGTCTCTACAAACCTAATTCTCATCGTAGACTTTAATTTTATTCTTATCATAGAGTTTACTTAAAGACACGAAAATCATATAACCACCAACAACAACTGCTATGGGAAATAATTTTTTACCCTTCATTAGAGGTCCCATTTTGAGATCCATCCCAAGAAGAGAGGTTGTTGTGCCAAAGTGCATAGCATCTCCAAAATCATGCCAACACCATTCACTAATCTAGTGATTATATTCACAATCTTTCCCACCAATCATGAACAATTTAGACCCAAGAACAACATATGTGAAATAGGTGAAAGAACCATAACAGCTCCAAAATCGAATAATAGGTTGCAATGAACGGATAGAGTTATCATTACCCTTATGCACAGAAGATAGATCACTATGATATAAGAAATACTCTAGCCTAGTGACCTCGGTATTATAACTAGCAATTGCAAATATTTTATTGAAACTCATCTCCTTGGTTGACGTCAATGAACCAGCTTCATTAGTGTTCAATGTGTCACGGTATCCATCCCTACATGTAATAATTAAATATAAAAGTTAGATTTGAAGATAACCGATTTATATACACACAATCAATAATTAAATACAATAAACTATATATTGGAAATATATGATATTATTGAAAAATAATTATTAAAAGAATCTCAAAACTTAAAGAATTATCTGAATAGTACCCATAAATGGTTATACTCCAAAACACGAATTAGAAACTGATTTAGAGCCTAAAAGTATAAGCATTCATTTAGTTGTAGCGTTGATTAATAGAGGTAATATTAGGAAAGGGTAAGTAATGAAGTAAATATACAAAATAATGACAAACCTTACACTATATTTAGAGCCAGATAAAAAATAATAATGATGTCACTTTGTTTGATTTCACTCCCAAAATATGCATTTTCACCAAATTCATCGAAATTTTTGTGCCAGCAGTAGTGAAATACATATATTATTTATAATTTATAAAAAGCGAACGGAATTTGAAGGTGAAAATGTGTTATAACATAAAATGTTATGTTTTTTATTACTTAAAAACACATATTGCAAACAAGTTCAATCCAACAAGAATAAGTTAAACAAAACATCTCTAAACAATCAAAACTAATAAAAACAAATGAGTAACAAAACACCTCTAAATGTGAAAAAATTTGACTGATTTTGATGGAACTTATTTTGTTCTAATTTTGATAGTGAGTTTTAGGCAGAATTATCATTGTCATACTTCAATCAGAGTTTATCATGTATAGATAATCATTGATTTTATTTATGACTTGTCAAATATTCAAATAAATCGAAGAAAAAATGGGGAGAAGTACATCTTTTGTGCATGGAGAGTTGATATTGGTTTTATTGTAATTTTATTTTAAAGGTACACTTAGGAAGAGTTTGCGAGGATTTATGAAAAGAGCATAATGTTTATCAACACTTTTCATCCTGATGATTTATTTTTGTTTGTTCTATTTTAAATATGAAATTTAGTGGCTTCGAATCCAATGAAATTATCTTTTATGTCATATCCAATATGAACTCTATTACGCTGTGTTCAATGAAATGAAATCATCTTCACTTGTGTGATGTTTATTCTGATGGATCTATACATAATTCTACACATTATCTAGTATTTCAAGATCCTTTAAATTTAACCAAAACATCTCTTTTACCCATGATCTTTCAATAGTTCCACGTAACCGCATAACATTGTTAAAATTGTACATATGAATCCCTAGAATGACACAAAATCACAATGTCATGATAACCCTTTAATGTTATGCATAAACAAAGAGAATGAAAATGATCAAAAGATATTGAAAAACATAAGAAAAAGATCAAGTTGGTGGATCAGAATTATTCATGGTTAACTATGTCTTTTATGTTCCAACAGATAAAATAAATTTTAACGCTTAATTTGTCTCCAGTATTTCAAAGTGTTTCTATATATTTTTCTCTTGATTCCTATTTTGAGCAAGATGACAAGCGTTACTACACCGGAATATTTAACAAATCCTCTCCTACCAGGTGCATTATATACGTACTCTAACTCATAGTTTACTGAAAAATACGATGTGATGGGACCAACTCGGCATCCACACTTGCTTGTCATCTAATTGATGAAAAGTTATGGTTAATAATTTTGCAAATTTTTTGTTGTCATTTCCAATCATAGATTAATAGCCTGAAAGCTTATGGTGTTTATCCTATTATGGATATGAAAATTCCAGCAAATAAAATTACCCCAACTCAAAAGCCAAGGAGATGCACTATATACTAGAAGTTTATCGTGCATTCCTACAATACATAGTTAGATTTTTTGTGACGATTCATAAAAAGGGTTATCATACCGAAGGATTCAACATGTTTTTTCGGTAACTTCTTTTCGATTGATGAGAATAGAGAAACTTTCATAAAAGAAATTTTAGCAAACTAAAAGATGCAGTTGAAATGCTATATTTTGATCATTAGAGTCCTAATCTCTCAAATGAATTTAAACATTAAATGGAGAATTTGGTTGATTTTTAAAGGTATTAACTTTCTTCACATGCTTATTGTATTTATATTTACACATTGAAAAATTATATTGAATTTATTTATGTATGTAAATATGTAATGATTTGACGGAAATGTTTATGGATCATGTTGCAACATCAAGCCGCAATAAGAGTGTTCATTTAGTAAGGGAAGCTACCTAAAATGGATAAGTTACATTTAAAAACATTACATGATCATTGAAAAATCTAAAAGGGTATTTATGCGTTACAAAGCAAAGGAGTATTATATATGAAGATAGACTTGAGTGATGGCCTTTTGATATCGTACACAAATAAAGATAGTGGATATGATAAAAATATACTAAAAAAATAAAATAAAAATATCTTATTATGTAATAGTTATTAAGTCGGCATATCAAAATTATTCCATCTTATGAGATTTTGTAGTAACTTGTAGTTTATGCTCATTAGTATAGGAATGGGGTAATTTTAAATTATTATTTAATTAATTACAAGTCGAGTTCGTGTTGTTCAAATTCAAACATATATTTCTTTTTCTTTGATGTAGGTTGTTTTCTCGAAATTCAATTTTAAAAAGTTTGACTGATTTTTGACGAAACTTGTTTTTGAAATAATTTTAAAAAAACTATATATATATATATATATATATATATATATATATATATATATGTATGTATGTATGTATGTATGTATACATACATATACATATACATATACATCCCGCCAACAAACAAGTCTAATAATAAATTGTAGAGTACTGAAAATAATAAAATTTTAACATATTTATCTAAACCTATTCAACCTCAATTAATTCATCTACCCTTACCAATACCTTCACCAGTTAAATGGCCCAGCCTGCAAACCATGCTTGAAACAATAAAAATTTTACTACTAATTCAATAAATGAATTAGGAATAAAAAGTATTTTAAAAAGTGTTAGACGTTTATAGAGCGATCAGAGCCTCCATGAATTTAGGCGGGGACTAATCGGGGCCTAGACGAGATTTAAACGCTAATTGACGAAATTTAAATAATAAATGTAGTTGGACGATGATCCTCTAAATAACGTGTAAGTATGGCGTAGGTACATCTAGGCAGGGTTTTTAAAATAATAGGAATAAAACGAAATTCAATCCGTTAATTAACAGTTGGCGGTTAAACATTCCAAATCAATTCAATTACCACGGCCAAAGTGGAGCGAAAGTTTAAAATTTTGAAATTAAGTACTTCTCCCGCCGTAGAAAGAAGAAAAAAAAAAAACGAAATCAATTGCTCCGGCGTATCAACAATGGAGAAAGGCCTACTATCGGTGGACCGGTGGACGGAGGGCAGCCAGGTCTATTTCTTGACGCACCTACACTCAGATCACACCCAAGGCTTGTCCTCCAAGTGGCATCGGGGCCGTCTTTTCTGCTCCAGGCTGACCGCCAAGCTCTTCCCCTCCAGGTTCCCGGAATTCGATCTATCCTTACTTCATATCGTCGATATTGGTGTTTGGCGTTCAATTTCCGTCGTTTCCCCTTCATCTGGATCCTCAACTGTCATCCAAGTCCTGTCTATTGACGCGCATCACTGTCCTGGTATTTAATCTGATTTCGCACTTTTTAATTGCGTATAACCTGTTTGAATTTATGTCTCGCAGAAACTTGATTTAATTGTTGAAAGTTTTCTTGGTTGTTGATATGATAGGCGCTGTTATGTTCTTATTTCGTGGAGATTTTGGTAGTCTTCTGTATACTGGTGATTTTCGATGGGAAACAACAGATGAAAGGGCGAAGAGAGGTAGAGCAATGCTCCTTGATCCTCTTAAGAACGACAGAATTGATATTCTTTACATGGACAACACATACTGTAATCCCTCCTTCAATTTCCCCCCGCGCGAAGTAGCTGCTAAGCAGGTCTATCAGAAACTCTCTGTACTTCTCCTTTTAGCATTATTTCTTGTGTTGATATTACTTCTTTATCCTGAAAGCTAATCATTAATTTGGTGAAATTGCAAATTTTTGAAGTGGAGGGAACATTTTATAAGCAATTTATGCCCTTAATATTAGAAGATGTATACGAAACTGATCTATTTCATACATTTATGTCAGCTCCTGTTTACGATCTGTTGAAATCTTTAAGCTCTGTCGAAGAGCAGTAAATCATAAAAATTAGTCTTAATTACTGGTTCTGTGGTCACAACAGGTTATTGATATTATTGATTTACATCCGGGGCATGACATTGTTATCGGTATTGACTCCTTGGGCAAAGAAGAACTTCTACTTCTCATTTCGCAGAAATTCAATGCAAAGGTGAGTGATACCATACTGCATTAATTCAAATAAATGTTTTTGCCAAATGTGAAATAAAAAAAAGTCTCTTTACACTTAGCAAATCCTAGCTTTCACTAACCTGATCGTTCTAATCACTGTTAAAGATTTGGGTGTGGCCAGAACGTTTGCAGACTATGCATCTTCTAGGATATAATGACATATTCACGACTAAAACTTCTCTGACTAGATTCCGAGCTGTTCCTCGTTACAGCTTCAGCATCGATACTTTAGAGGGTCTAAATGAAGTGCAACCAACTATAGGAATCATGCCATCTGGTCTTCCATGGATGATCAAACACAGTAAAGGAGACGATGGCCTTTTCGGTTCCTTTTTAACTTGCCATTACAGAAAAGTCGAAGAGGGTGGAAATGACGCAGCCTCCATTGATAAACTTAGCGGGGTGGAAAGAATTCATCAATACATATATTCAGTACCATACTCCGATCATTCATGCTTTGCGGAATTACAGGACTTTATTGAGCTTGTACAGCCAGCTAGCCTCAAAGGTATCGTATCTTCATCTTCTTGTTATGTCGATCCTCTTTACTATTTTGGGCGCCTTTGTGGAGAGAACCGGGTATTGCAAAGATTAAATGATCAAAACAAAAAGAAAAAAAGAGGTAAAAGGGTTGATGTTGCTGGAAATCATGAATACGGAAGGAAAGGAAGGGGGTGGGTTTGTAGCACTAGAGCAATGAGAAGAGTGCGCCGTGGTACCAAAATTAAGGAAAATGATTCGTCGAATTGAGTACTTTTTGCTTGTGATTTTAGGGTTAAAAAAGTGTATTTGCCATCAACTAGAGGGTGCATAAACGTGTATAGACTAGAAGTGGTTTCGAACCTTAAATTTCGAGGGAAGTGCTTAAAAAACAGTGTGACGAAGATTAGTGTGGACTAAACAAGAGTATCGGATACTATGGATTAAGTAAGACAGCAAAATTGGTGGGGATCTCAAACTTTCACGGTCCAAGGGCAGGTCTAAGTAGTTGAAATAGGCTGAATGTATAAATTTTATTTCTATTGATTACTTTTTTTTTGTTCTTGTAAAGTTGCAACATCTGTTCTTTTTCTTCTTATGGTACCAGGTCAAGTTTATAAATCTAGAACAAAAGAAGAAAAAAAGAAAATTACAAAAAAAACAAAAGGAAACCTAATCTGGTCCACAAATTTAAAC
This sequence comes from Euphorbia schlechtendalii, assembly GCA_949673415.1. Lineage (NCBI taxonomy): Eukaryota > Viridiplantae > Streptophyta > Magnoliopsida > Malpighiales > Euphorbiaceae > Euphorbia > Euphorbia schlechtendalii. The sequence goes on from CATIWQ010212590.1 coordinate 41,539, forward strand.
TATACTCTAACTTTTACTTCACAAGAAGCAGTGCTTCTAGGTTGCATTGCAGACGTAAAGCCATAGTACACTCTTTTAGATTGTGAATTTTGCCCATAAGTGGTGGATTTTTCGGATTCGCGGGGGGTGATTTTAGCAAGGTCCTAACAACCATTCGATGGACTAGAGGCCATAACTGCCTATAAAGTAGACGTATACAGATACGAAATGATGCTTTTCGAAATCGTATCAGGATAAAGGAACTCGGAACATTCAGGTGACACAGCCATAAAGTACTTCCTGAGTGAGTCATGAAGCAATTACCAAGGAGCTAACAAGATTGTGCAAAGTAGCTTGCTGGTGCATACAAGTAGTCGAAATTTCAGAAATTTTTTTTATCACGGTATCCATGTGTACATATGTATAAATTAAAAAAATTTCAAATATAATAATATTAAAAAATGAATTCTGAGAAGGAAATTGATGATTATAAAAATAAATAATTTACTTGCTCATAAGTTGCAAATAAAACTATAGATCGTATAATACAATCTGATCAATAGTATAAAGGAGGACTTTGTCACTTTATTTGCCAATTTCCACGAATTGGCATTGCTTCCGAGCTCTATTAAATCATCCTTTACCGTGCTTATTCCTAAGGTCCAGGGGTCCTGTGCAATTCAGAATTTCAGACCTATTGCGCTCATTCACGGCGTATATAAAGTGGTTTCTAAGCTCCTCTCAACACGCCTCAAGTTGGTCTTGCCTGTTCTAATCTCCAAAAATCAATTTGCCTTCGTTCGGGATCGTAACATCCATGAATGTAATTTTGTGGCATCCGAGGTAATTAATTTGGTCCATCAAAGCCGTAGGGGCTGTTTTGTTTTTAAACTTGACTTTCACAAGGCATTTGATAGTATTTCATGGCACTATATTGACGCGGTGTTGATTAAGATGGGTTTTTGTCATAAATGGATATCTTGGCTTCGGGGGTGCCGCTTTAATTCTACCACTAGTATTTTGCTAAATGGTAATCCATGCTCCCCGATTCAAATCCATAGAGGGGTGAAACAAGGCGACCCAATCTCGCCCTTTCTTTTTGTTCTTGCGGTGGAAGGTCTCAAGCAACTATTTGACACTAGTATTCGGGAGGGATTGATTCCGGGTTTTAATTTGGATGATGGTTCACCCGATGTCTCCTTGCTTCAATTCACAGATGATACTATGCTCTTTCTCCCTGCGGATATTTCCCTTATTGAGCCATTCATCTGTATTCTTCGTTGTTTAGAAGTGATTTCGGGACTTAAGATTAATTATCACAAGAGTTCGCTCATTGGTATTAATGCTGACGAAGCTTCGTTGCGGTTGTGTGCGGATAAGATGGGTTGCAAAGTTGAAAAACTTCCAGTCCGTTATCTCGGAACTCCACTTCATTTTAAGCGATTGAACTGTGGCGATTGGGAATCTTTGGTCAGAAAATTCCAGATTCGTTTAGCTTCGTGGAAAGGGAGATGTCTCTCTTATGCCGGAAGAGAAGTCTTAATTAAATCGGTACTTTCATCAATTCCAATTTACATGCTATCTCTTTTCAAAATTCCATCAACGATAGAGAATAAAATGATTAAGATTATGAGGAATTTTCTTTGGAGGGGGATGCCTCAAGTCATGGTCTATGTAAAGTTAGTTGGGAAACAATCAAATTACCGAAGCATCTTGGTGGTCTTTTGATTCGTGATTTTAAAGTTATGAATTGTAGCCTCCTTCTCAAGTGGATTTGGCGACTTCGGAACCGTGATGATGGGTCTCTTTGGTCGATTTTTGTGCAAATCGGCATGGTCTTAGTTCGTGGTGGGATTTATTTATTTGTGACACTTCCAAGTTATGCCCAATGTGGCGAGATATCTTTAATTGCTGTTGTAAGGAGGGTCGCTTTTGGGAAATTTTCAAAAACAATTCGATCATGCGACTTGGTAATAGACACTCCGGTAACTTTTGGCGTGATAATTGGAGTTCAAGGGGGGCCTCTAAAGGATTTATTTAAGGACTTATGGCATTTATGTGATGGCAAAGAGGGTTCGGTTCATCTTATTATCACCGAATTGTTTGGTGAAAACTTTCTCGGCAGACCTTGTGGGTTTGGCAACTTCGGGAGGCGGAACGGGACAGATGCTTGGGTCTTAAAATTCTGATTTTTGAAACAGCCCCGAACATTTTTCCATCCTCAAGTGCACTCCCTGCAGCCCCAACGCAACTTGCCATCTCTTTTCCGACCAATAGAGATGTTTTTGAATGGAAAATCGGGACACAAAATAAATTCTCTGCCGCATCGTTCTATGCTGGAATTTTTGCCGAGGTTCGTAGTCCGCTTGCCCAAGTTTCATTTGAGTTGATTTGGGATACATGCATGCTTCCTAGGATACGTTTCTTTGGTTGGCTTGTTCTTCACAGGAGGCTTTCGACTAAGGCCTTTCTTTTATCTAGAGGATGCGCCTCCATCACGGACGATACTTGTCCATCATGCTTGGACTCGGAATCAATCGACCATGTGTTTCTTCTTTGCAAGGATAACTGGATAATTTGGTGTAGTGTTTTAAAATGGCTCGGTATCTCTTCCCAAATGCCAATCCGAATTTATGATTTTCTTTTGCTATGGAGATCTTTCTTCAAACCTGGCTTGAAGAGAGAGTTTGGAACGGTCCTTTGGTTCTCTATTGCTTGGAGCATTTGTAATCGAAGGAATAAATTTGTATTCGAAGGAGTTATGGACCGTGTAGACCTTCTTTCCGCAAGTGTTCATCGGTGTTGGTTTTTATTCAAAATTAGGAATAAGTCTCTTTCATTTTCTGCATCGGATCTTTTAATTGATCCCGGAATCTTGCGTTTGTAATTTACTTTGAACTCTGTATTTATTCGGGCTCATCGCATTTGTGATTAGCTCTTCTTAATGAAAAGAGGGATGGATGTTTTGTAAGCAAGCGAACGCATCAACCTAGTTAGGAAGTTCGTCCCGAAATTTTCACTTATTTCAACCTTTGTCCGATGGAGGAACACATCGTTCCTCCGGAGGGTTTTCAAAAAGACATTTTAGTGGTTCATGTATAATTTGTCCACAATTTCTTTGTATTTATAAAAAATTAGCGGGGGCAATGTGGATCCTCCTATGCATACAAGAAGCATAAAGGCCGAGTATTGGACATGAATGCTCCTCCAATTCCGAGAGCTCTGCAAGTTTTTCTTGATAGCCACGACACGAGTATAAGTCATCATCGAGCCAGAATTCGCAGTCCAATTCACGTAGTTCTTCAGTCCAAATCGTCAACAACAACACATCATTTACAACTTCGGACTTGCAAGAGCTGAGGAAATATGACCAGCAATATTGATATTGAAAAACAACTGAAGGACTTACTTTTGGTTTAACCACAAGCCTATACATAGGCTATAGTTAATTGTAATACTAATATAGAAGAGTTCAATTTTGTGTTTTTTTTATAGAAACTAAAGGTTATCTAAGACCATTTTCGAGTCATTATATTATTATGTTTGCTGTATTACAGCTGTGTAATTTATATAATTCAGATAAGTTAATTTTATGTTTATATACATATAAATTATTTAAAGTTTGTGAATAAGGAATTACATTTGTAATTCTTACAGAAAATAACACAAAAAAACATTTAAAATACTTCATCACTACAAAAGGGGAAACAAAAATAATTTCATAATTATTCAAAATTACAGATATATTCTAATCTCAGTCAAAACAGTATACACTAGTCCAGTTCAAGAGTTAAACTATAGTGAAATAAGAATATAGGATCAAAACAAAAAACAACAGTACTTGGTGTAAATGTAGTAAAGAAAAAAAAAGAAAAAAAATTGATGCGATACACTATAAATTTCAATTTTTGTTTTTATAGAGTTAATTCTTATTCATCTTCTCCTAATTAGTGTAAAAAATATTTACATTTTATATATTTAAATTTAGTGACTATCTAAGAAAACTTTAGTTCTTGATTGCATTTTGGTGAGCAAAAAATTATTAATTACGAGAATCCATCTCCTCTCATATGTTAATGTTACACTGAAAAACATTAGCATACATAATTTACAACGTTGAATTGAATCAGGAAATTGATCAAGGAATAAAACATAAAATTACAACCAACAAGTTAGAAATTGTACGGAGATGTTCTTCTTCTACTTCTTTGAAGCAGCCCTTCCATTTTGATCCTCTTATTATACATTTCAATTTCTTTCTTCCCCAGCAACTTTCTTGTTCCAAAATTCATGCTGTCCCCATATTTCCGGCGAGGCAAAAAATACAATAAGATAGATGTTACAACAATTGCATACACCTTACCAAATAACACTGTCACTGCCACGCTGAAAACTAAAAAATAAATCCCAATATTATTAATCCTTCTCCCCTTAATCACTTCACTTTCATGATTTGGGCTTGGATTATCGTTCTTTGTATTTGGAGAGCAAATTGAAATTTTTTCTTGTTCTCCTGATCTTATTAAAGCTGAACTTGACGAGTTTATATTAGACGAAGAAACGGATTTTTCACCATTGGATGAAGGAGAAAAACAATTATAACCTATGCTTTCGGGCCAGTAAGAGTCTTGGCATAAACTTGTTCCACGATGAACTCGCTTCATCTAAAACAAACAAAATATAAGATCAAATTCTGATGCAGAACAAATTAAATGTGCGAAAATATATATGAACTTACCAGTATAATATCGAATAACATGGCTAAAGAGCGAGAGAAATATGTCTTTTTTGGAGAATGAAGAATCAATGGAGTTTTAGAAGATGAATTCTTGATGGTGCCCTCTTTGTTTTTATTAGGTTTGGAGTCAAGTGCCAGTTCATCGATGTCAACAACTGGCCGGAAACATACTAAAAACTTGTTTCTTGCAACGCTTTTCATGACTAAAGATTTTAAATAAAAATTATGGCATAGATTATGTGTTGCATATGGCAATATATATGTGGTGCATTGGTGCTGGTGTTTTCTACCAAATAAAAAAGGTGCAGGCCGGCAGAGATATGGCCAGGATCCGCACATAATATATCGATAATACTTTTCTGCATATTGAATTTTTAATATATGTGGTGTTATTACTAGCTAGAGAAGTATGATTTATTAATTATCTTGGAGAAGTATGATTTATTAATTATCATTACAAATAAATTACGGGTTCCAAAAATTGGGCAGTAAGAATTTTGATATATATTATCAATCCTTCTTTCATCTATCCACGCATACTCTTATTTATTCAATAGTAATAAATGCACAGTCTGAGTTGAAAAAGTAAACCGTTAGGGTAGATTAATACTTGCATACCCTTATTAATTATTTTATTACAAAATGCGAATTGTATAGGAGGATTACTAAAAAAACAGAGGTAGTATTTACTTAAAAAGATTAACCCATGAGTAAAATTTCTATATTATTATTATTATTATTATTATTATTATTAATGCAACTTGAACCTCCTGAATTTGTTATTAAATTCCAGATTCCTCCCTGAACTTGTCCCTAATGTTCTATATGTCTCCCTGAACTTGTTTCTAAACTTCGGATTCCCCCCTGAACATTGAAATGTTCTCAATACCCCCCTGAACTTGTCTAAACATTCTCCAACACCCCTTCAATCCAACATGACAAATTGCGTGAGTGGACCAACAACCATGAGTGTGTGAATGAAAAAATATATTTAAAAATTAAAAAAGAAATAAATATTTCAATGTTAATATTCTAAGATTACAAAAATCCAAATTCCTAAATCGTTCTTCATCTATTTAACACCCAAATCAGATTTCTCTTTACAAATTTCTCTTATTCATGAATGATGAACACGAAACTGACGAAATCATTTTTCTTGAAAGAGAAACGATGAAAACTTTAATAAAGGGGAGTTCAAATATATTGAATTTTGATTTTTCTTTTATTAAGTGACAATTAAAATTTGGATTTTAATTTTGTAATTTGAATTCTATTTATTAACTGACATAGAGAACACGTAGAATGATTTTTTCAATTGAACTTCCACGTCATCATGCATTTTTTACAAACACAAGACCAAACTTGGTCAAATAAGATAGAGGGGGTAATGAAGTGCGGTTTAGACAAGTTCATGGGGAAATTGAGAACGTTTAGATAAGTTCAAAGGGGTATTGAGAACATTTCAAAGTTCAGGGGAAATCCGGAGTTTAGGAACAAGTTTAGGGGGTTCAAGATGCATTAGGCCTTATCATCATCATCATCATCATCATCATCATCATCATCATCATCATCATCTCTCGTTCTCCATTTATAGTTTCCTCTTAATCTTTTTTCCTATTTTCACCGTGAGGTGTCATGAATGGTCTCAACTGTGGGCAACATCTTTAAGTCATGTCCACTCAAGTCTAATACCCGATCACCAATTTGCAGGTGCCTAAAGGGGAAGGAAGGCTGATCCAAGATTTAAGGTTGCTCCATGCATATATCAGAGTTCGATCTCTAATGAATTTTAAAAATGAACTAGTCTCTACCACTAAATTAATGATTTCAATTTCCTCTTAATCTTTGAGTGTGTCCGATATAAACGCATTGTACATGTATTGAATTTTAATCGACAAGCTGAATTTCCATACACCATTTAATTGAATAGTTTGATTGAACGACTTAGTTTATATATTTAAATTATAGTTTCTATTATTATATCTAATAGGGTAAATAATTATAACCTCCCCATGTTTTGACTAAATACATTACTACCTCTCTATGTTATGAAAAATAATTATAACTTCCCTACATTTTGCGATTTTCATACTATAACCTCCTCGTATATTTAATAATGTATATTTCTATCAAAATTCTTAACATAACAATTATTTGTTAGTATATTTAGTTTTATTTTATTTGTATTAATAAAACGTACATTTTTTACAATTTGTAAAACATTTTTGTAATTTTTAATGTATAATTTCATATTAGATAAAATAACAATAAATAACTTTTTTGAGCAATTTTAATTCATAACATATGAAAATATGATATAGAAGACTGATTTTTATTCATAAACATATATTATGTTAAAAAATTTGATATAAAATGAGATAAAATCTAACACAAGGAGGTTGTAGTATGAAAAAGACAAAACGTAGGGATGTGTAAATTATTTTTCAAAACACAATGAGGTATTAGTGTATTTGTTCAAAACACATAAATGTTATAATTATTTACCCTATCTTATATGAGTGTATTTTTCCTTGACGAAGTATAAAATTAAGGCATTTCTAGAGAGCTTGAGAGACAACGAAGATTTCTTGTTACAAAATTGATACATCACATTCAATACTAGGTATTGATAACTAAAAAAATATTATTCAAGATCAGTGTGATACATAATTTTTTATAAACTTTAGCTTTTGACACACCTAGCTATCCCCATGTGTCTTGTATTCAAGCTATTAGCAAACTTCATAGGTGCAGTATTGATATCATATTATGAAATCATAAAAGTTTAAACTTTTATTTATACATTTACACAACTGTAAATTGGGTTTTCTCTTTTTGTATGGTACTAATTAATTATGGGAGGGGTAATGTAGGAGTTGTCCGTGAGAGACAGCTAAGAAGACAATACACCATTTCCTTATCTTACACACACACATACGTACTTTTGTGACTTTTTAACGAGTTAGTTTTCTACCTATCAAAGATTTTGGAAGATTTAAAGATGCCGTCCAGTTCATTTTGGATTTTCTATCTATTTATTATTTTTACAAGGCAGTAAAACCATTGGCCGGTCTTAATGATTCATATTTTTATTAGCTTATAAATTAAATTTCACTATTACTCGTGCTTTTCGATGTGTCAATTAAAAAGCCAAGGAGAAAAATAAATTTATTTTTATATTTGAGCTGAAAGATCCATCTTTATCAACTTTTAAACTTTTAAGATCTCGGTGATATTTTCATGTTCTAGAAGACATAAAGTTGATAAAGAAGGATAAAAACTATTCTTATAGAAAAAATGAAAAATTGGCTAAAAGTTACGCTTACAAAAAACTAAAAACGTATTTATTTATCTTTTGATAAAAAAAAATGGTTAAAAAATAAAAGAGAGAATGGACAAAAACAAAAGTTATTTGATGGAATACGTAAGTAAGTAGGAGTATACATTGTAAAAAAATTTGGGAGGTCTATGTATTAGAGATTTTAAAGTTGTTAATTGTAGTCTCCTATTAAAATGGTTATTAGAGTTACGGAATTCAGATCGGTTTCTTCATTGTATGAAATTTGTATGTTTTTATCTTGGAAGTTGATTGAAGATGATGATGTTAGGTCTCTACAGCATATTTGGAAGGGTATGTTTCATGTTGCGTTAAAAATGACCAAGTTTGAGCGTGTTTAAGTCTAACGTTAGAGTAGTTATTAAGAATGGGAATCAGTGCTCTTTTTGGCACGATAATTGGACCACAAATCAGTCATTACATTCACTATTTCCGGATCTATACCATGTTTGCAATCGCAAGATATAATTTTTACTTGGGACAACAACCTTTTCGCGTTCATATCGAAAGCGAAATCTTAGGTTGGCAAGTCGAGAAAGATGCAACCAGCTACTGAACTGGATTGGTGATGCGTGCCCGGGGCTGTTTGTTGGGGTCGGTCTCGATTCAGTTGTTGATCAGTCGTTAGAATCAAATTTTACTTAGGATGAAGATTGGTTTGTGTGGAAGTTAGGCGTTAGTAACATGTTCTCTGCATCTACTTTAGGCTCCGGGTTGTATCGACTCTCGATATGGACAAAACCTTCTGTCGACTTCATTTAGTGTGGAACTCTTGTCTCCTACCAAAAGTAAAATTCTTTGGGTGGCCATTGCTTCACGGTCACTTGACAACGAAGGAATTTCTTTTTCAACGGAGGTGTCCAAGCATAGTGGACCTGATTTGTCCTTTTTTTGACGAAGTGGAATCCTTGGAACACACTTTGTTTCTTTGCTCGGAAAGTCATAATGAATGGAGACGTCTTTTTGGGCTGTTTGGTATTTCGGTAACAATGCCATCAACAGGATATGGTCTATTGCAACCGTGATCTAACTTTCAGTCGAGTCCAAACATGGAATTTGCAACTTCGCTATGGTTTTTCATTACATGGACTATATGGAAAAGGCACAACAAGTTTGTGTTTGAAGGCCTTCTGGGTTCCGATGATCCAATCTTTACAAGTATTTACATATGTTGGTTTATTTTTCAAATCTATTAAGCAAGAGTTGAGGTTTTTGGCGACGAATGTCTTTACCAATGCGAACACTTGATTGCTTGTAATTGACGTTTATTCTTGTTGTTCTCATCTTGAGATTGATAAAACTTAATACTAATCTTGAGTATCAATCTTATTAATATATTTTTGATCGAGTTGGGTTGCTAGTTAGTCGTAAGTGCCAACTTAGTTGGGATGCTTATGACTAGTGTTCCTTCTTCGATTTTGTTTCTTTAAAAAAGTTATTTGATGGAAAGACATGTTGGTCTGTAGAAGAAACAAGAAATTACAATGCTTTCTGGGGATTTTTTTTAAAGAGAAACGAGTCTATTAAATCAAATCAAACAAATTACAATTTTGATAAGAAGGGGACATTCGTGGAACAGGTCTCTCGACCACTAAAAATTGAGTGTATTTATGCCTAAGTAGTTTTTTTTTCATTAATTAATTTCATTTACAATTTTTAAGTCTAAACATAGTAACATCATTTTCGTAATCACATATTTTTTAATCACATTTTCTCTTAGGATCCTTAAGTTTGTTAGACCGGCCCTACAAACAAGAGAATATCAATGTTGCATCTTGTCACGTACTTATAGGTTTCACACCAAAGATACATGCGGTCTTAGCTCAAAAAACACTTTAAGTGAACTAAGTAAGCCAACCTGATCACACTCAGCAAAAACTTAATGAAATGGCACGCGAGTAGTTGTTGAAGAAGACTTGTATTATATGCACAATGAAAGCTTTACAAAGAGTGTACAATAGAGCTTTGAGTGAATATTTACACAAGATGCACAAAATGAGAGGGGAAGTAGCCATTCCACCTCCTTAATCGACGACCTCGATCAATTCTCTAGAACTCTCTTTGATCCAATGACTACAAATGCTTTATCCAGAATATACATGCATAAAAATATATAAAATATTAAGCCCAAGTCGGTCTACAACCTTCTAGGCACATTATAGATATGTTAAGGTACTTTAAAGAAGATTCCAGACCTTTAATAACACTTTGCGGAAGCTGGCTGCAACACTCTGGAACCTTTGACAACTTTCACCAACATTTATAAGTCTTCTATGCCATTTGGCATGGCTACTTCGCATAGCCTGCCTTCTTCTTGCGAGATTTGCCTTGGGCAACTCGCAAGGACTGACAATCTGCTTTATAAAAATTATTTACTGGTGGGAAAATCTTCATTCTTTCTTTGAACTGGCATTTTATTTGTTTAGCAACGGAAGCCAGTTATTGGAGTTCAAGCTTATTATAAAAGCTGCAATCCAACTTCAATAAACTGAAATGAGTTTGCTAGTTAAATAATTGTTAATTGTAAGTTTGTTAGTTAAGTATTAGTAGCTTAGTTAGACACTATTAATAGTTTTTATAACTGCTCGTTGCACATTCAGTTGAATTGTGGAAACTCTCTGTTTTCATTTTTTTAGTGAACAAGATTGATTTCTAACATGGTATCATAGCTAGAGGAAGATCTTGAGTTGCTGATACGAAGAAGAATCATAGAATTTGTGTCATTAATTTTTCATCAAATGATGGCTTTGTTAATGAAAAGAGAGATACTTTTAGTTGGTGGAATATATTATCGTGTGGGAGATCCATGATCTCATGGTTAATTTTTCGAAAATCAAAGGTTTAATTTTCTGAAATGAATTTTTAGATCAGTAAATTTATCAATAAGATTTTAAAAAGAACAAAATTTTGTTTGATAATTATTGTAAAATTTTTTGAAAAGCTCTTTTCTCTAGCTCGAAGAACATGTATAAACGAAATTGTTTTTTCAACATGAACAGATTTGTGTTTGATTGTGAATTTTTGGACTTTACAAGAAGCGACCGGGATAACTAGCCAAATATTACTCCACATGTAACAAAGAAATTATATTTTTGAAAATTGTACATTCATTATGGAAGGTGTTGTTTTGTTTTATATTTTTGCAATTGCGGTAACATTATAGTAAAAAATCAACCTCACCCCATATGTACAACTCCAACCTGTTGGTCACGAAGATATTGCATTTATTAGCAAGATAGTGTGATCTAAAAAATCATCTGGTGTATTTTGTTTCAGTCTCACGGATATAAACGCCAATGTTGACTATTACAAAAAAACGTTAATTTTGATTGTAAACGGTCCAAATTACCCGTAAAGTTTAAGCATTGCTCAGTTTTCATTGGGGATCATAAATTTTTCAACAACACCAAACAAACAAAAATATATGCTTTTGCAGAATTCATGATTTATCATGAAAGGAAGCGGTATTGATAGAAAAAATATAGTCTAATTGTTAAAAAAAAAACTGAAGTCTCGTACTAGATCAAGAAATTGATGTATCAACTATCAAAAAATTTAGTCGAATACACAACCACAAAAATCTGTCAAAAAATTTCATTGATGTACAATACAAAGCGTCATGATTTTTCTAAAAAAAATTTGTTCAATTGCACAAGCTTACATTAAATAGAATAGAAAATTCTCAGAGCAGCTCAGCTCGACCTTGGGACTTCTAGGACCAGAGATTCACTCTCAAAATATTTTATCAAAATAAATTTGCATATAATGACATGTAATATGATTCACCAAAACATATAAGAACTTGTCATGCGTGAAAAACTTTTACGTATCAAAATGTACTCAACTGATGGTGCAGAAAAAAATTTCGTTCAACATTTAGGAGTAATATAATAAAAAAATAAATCATAATGTAAAGTAAGTAGAAATACTTAAAATGGCGGCAATTCCTGCATAATTTGGTTAAATAGATCAATACTGTCTTCATAACTTGGTAATCTAAAACCATAATCTTGTTCATCAGGAACAAACTGTTGGGTCCAAAAAGTATCGTATTCACTTGAATATTCTTCACATGTTATTTCATAAGAAACCTGGCTATGATCTTCTGTCATCCAATTTGAATTCAGTGTACCAACTGTACAACCTTCATTTGAATATGATGAACTTTCTAGTATTATTGGGTTTGGGGGAACAAAATTTGAATTCTTTGATGGGTATAATTGCTCTTTCACCTCATTATTTGAACTTCTTTGATTCTTCTTCTTCTTCTTGAGATTTGTATGCCAATAGTTCTTTATTTCATTGTCTGTTCTTCCTGGTAGATTTTCTGCTATTTTCGACCATCTGTATTTTCAACAACGTTAGGATTTATTGATAGATGAAAATTCGTTTTCTTTTCTCTGTTATTTACTGAAAGAGATTCATACTTATTTCCAAATCGGTTATGCAGTTGGATGATCAAATCTTCTTCTTGTTTGGAATAATTTCCATGTTTTACTCCAGGCCGAAGGTAATTCATCCATCTTAGTCTGCAACTCTTACCACATCTCGATAATCCTGTTTGAGTTTACAAACCTCTCGGTTTAATCATAAGGTAGAATACTTATAAACTGCAATAAAGGAAAGCTAATTAATAACTAGTATTATTAAATACCTGCAAGCGTAGGAAGAGCTCTCCAATTGGAATGGCCATATCTCTCAACATGGGCTCTTAAAAGATCATCTTCTTCCTTCGTCCAAGCCCCTTTTCGGATTCCATTCTTATCCATAAATGGAACTCTCACCATTTTTAAGGTTAGATTTGTTAGTATGTTAGATAAATTTTCTCTGATGTTGGAAGTCAAGATTTTGCTAATTTATAGAAGAATGAATTGGAAAACAAAACGTGTGAATTAGGAGATTTGTCCTTCCAAGATGTATCCTTCTTTTGTCTGTTTATATTGTTTTTGACTCCTAAAGTAGGGGACCCCATTTATTGAAGCTGCAAAGAAAAAGGATCTTTTTTAAAATAAATTGAAATTTTGTTATATGTATTCTGTGATCTAAAATTTTACGCTTTAGTCCCATTATATAGTATATGCCCATTATATAGTATATGCTTAATGCATCAATAGATTCCTCAAGTTATCCTAAAAAATTTGCTATTCCTCTAATTTTGAAAAATAGATCATGTGATCCCTAGTCTTTTTAAAATTGTATGAATATCTCTCTAAATGTCATGTGTCAACTCCAAGTTGATTTGATTTTTTAAAGATATCATCTTACTGATTTTTCCTCACTAATTAGAAGCTGACACGTGGCATGCAAGGAGTAAAGTGATGTACTTTTGAAAGTTGAGGTAGCTACGGGATTACTTTGAAAGTTCAGGAAATAGCAGGTTTTTGGGACAACTTGGGGTACCTCTTAATACATACATACATACATACATACATACATACATACATACATACATACATACATACATATATATAT
>CATIWQ010212605.1:0-26001 GCA_949673415.1 Euphorbia schlechtendalii
TAATTTCTCTCAAGGCATTTTTAGGTAACCTAGGATGCTAAAACACTCTTAGTGGTTGCATTTTATGCTCCATACCACTCTCCCCTTTTTTCAGTGGTTGCATTTTATGCTCCATACCACTCTCTCATTTTTTTATTTTAAGCATTTGTTTTTTAAGTACAAATTCATACTTTGCACCCATTTTTCATTCTATGCTACTTTTTTTTTACTCATTGAATGGTTGCAGTTTCAGCTCTGTACCATTCCTCGCCTTTTGCATAACTCATTGGTTATCCTCTCTTTCTTTTGATTTTTCTCTCAATACCCTCATCCTTTATTTATTAATTTCAAAGTATTATGGCTATAGTTTCCCAACAATTTAAACCCACTCAATACTTATAGGACTTATTCGAGATTTGTATACAAAACTCATAGTAAGATCACTACAAGATATTACTCCACTTAAACTTATCAGTAGCATTAAACTAAAACTATAGAACTTATACTAATTCATGTTGCATTGAAATATATATTAAAACTTACTTGGAATGTTGCTTTTGAATGTTACTCACCACTTATCCTTGCCAAATTGATAAATGTTGTGTTAAAAAGCACTCAAATTCAACATGTGCTCAAACTCGAAATAAAAATTTTGTCCGAAGTTTGCACTAACATCAAACTTGTAATACCTAACACTCAAAATAACCTTGGACAAATGTTAGTATGGTATAACAATTGATAATGTATAAATAACAAAAATTTTTAAATTCTTCAATTTTTTAAATTTTATTTAATTTTTTTTGGATTTTTCATGATTGGTACAAGCATCCCTCCACACTAAACAACATAATGTCCTCATTGTGGAACATTTTATTAAAATATAAATCTAGTCTAAAAAATGAAAAGAAAAGTAAAGAAAAAGAAAAGAATAAACCCGACTATTGTGAAGGAGAATCCGGGGGACTAGGAGTAAAATGACAATTTTGTTTCTTAAAGAAGGATAGTAATTTTCAAAGCATCGATTTATTACTCTTCTAAGAATCTTCATGTCCTTTTTCATTACTCCAAGTTCCACTTGGCAATAGTATAATTTTTGTTGCATACTCGCCTTCTAATCTTGCGGAGCTTCGTTTTCTTCTTCTTCTAATTCAAGTATTGGAGTTTTTCCATGACGATGTCTAGCGGTAGGATTAGATGGTCCAATAGAAGAATCTTCATGAGTCGAGATTAGCTTCTTGGTGCGGTTGGAGTAGGAATAGAAAGAATATACACCATCATTCTCTTGAAGGAGTATGGTGTTCTTTAAGTAAGTCCCATCCATATAGCAAAAATACTCACTCGGTTGTTGGACATAGGGAAGTTCGATTCTTGCACCTAAGACGATAGCGGTGATAATTTTGGCTACCCCAATCTTGTTCCTCATACTTGTAGAATTCTTCTTCATCATGTCCCATATGAAATCCACGAATTCTGCTTTTTGTCTGATCAAAGAGCAAGAAAGAACAAACAAATCTTTCTTTTGGACTTTGGTATTCTCTACTCGACAAAATACAGAAGTAGAAAGGTATTTGTGGAGAAGAAGAATACACTCATCATTAATAAGTTTATTGGGAGAATTTTTGGGATCGAAGACTCTCTTACCCGTTAAGTCTGCCCAAACTCAATTTGGTTGAAAAGAATCTGTCATGGTTGATGATGTTTTGACTTCAAATCCAAACCAAGTATGCATCATATCCCTCGTCACGGTATATTGATTTCCTTGATTGTGGAATTTTATTACCCTCTTCCTTGAATCTTCATATTCGAATATCACTAGACATTCGACAATCCAATCTCGATTTTGTGGAAAAAGCAAATTCATAAACTTTATGAGTCCAAGACTAGAAAGATAAAACTCCATCTCTCTATGGAGATTTAATGTTTCCAAGAAGACCAAATCTAGGAATATCATCCCCGTGATATCCAATTTGCTAAGTTTTTTATAGCGTTTGGCTTCTTCTCTTATCCTTAAAGGGAAAGGACAATCATACTCCTCTTGGTATGTTTAGCTCTCTCTTCTATTTGTAGATTTCTTCAAAGGCATCTTGATTGTTTTGAAGTGTAAAGGTTTAAAAAGAAAAGGTTGAATGTTGAAGAGTGAAGATGAAGAAATTTCAGAAATTTTGTAAGCTTTTTGAAAGTTGTAGTGGCTAGGGTTCAACTTAGACCTATTTATAGAGGTTTAAGAGGTCTTTAATTGGTCATAATTAACAATATAGCCATTATTGCTCAAAACTAGCAGTTAATGGCAGTTTCAGCCATCTGTCGTGTGTCAAATCATGATCTATAATGGTTATAATTTGCCCGTGTCGCGAAAATGAAGGCTTGTCGTGATCGTGACTTCCTTCATCACAAAAACAGTAGGTTTTGAAATCGAATATTCATGAGCGCGAGTTGAATGTCGCGGTCGCGAACTTCTTTAATTCTTCAAATTTCCAATTTTTAGACTTTGTACCTATAAGAACTTAGAAACACAAACAAACATTGTTAAATATAAATATTTATTCTATTTCATACCTTGAATGATCATGGTGATTATAGTTATTAAACATCAACGTCTTGTTGTTCAAATTTTTATTTCATATTTAACAAACAGTTACAAACAAACAATAGATACACAAGCAAACAAACAAACACCAAACAAACAACAAACAAATGAAAAGAAAAGAAAAGACAAGACTATATAAGATTCTAAACTTAGATGAAAAGGAAATAATCTATTCAAGAGTTAGAGATTCAATCATCTTATCAATCTTATAACGCGACTCCCATAGATCTCTATCAACATTAAACACCAGAGTGCGGATGTCGCTAATCTTACGATGAATAAAGATTTGTTCTTCCATTAATTCGTTCAACTTCCTCCAAAGATTGGCTGAACTACTCCCTTCTTTCCTAGTGATCTTTCTTTCTCACTTTTTATCGGCTTCTACTCACTCATCCCATGATTTCCAATCATAGGTTATCCCATTTTCTCCAATGCACTTAGTTAGAAATCCGTACTCGAAGAAAACTTCCGTATATAATTCTGAAATTTCATCTTCATCAGTAAAGACTTCCGCAACACAAGGCATTCTCCCAATTTATCCTCACAAATTTGCCATAGTTCAACACCCGTATGATATCTGACAAGGATTTGTTGCAGTAGACATAAGAGTCTCCATCATAATCCTTGATACATCCACAAGTACGCCATTCCAAACTACTTCTAAGATAAACAATTCTTCAGGAATGACAATGTCGAAACTAGTCATGCCAAATAACGCACTACATAGATAAAAGTGTAACGCGATCAAACAAGGGTCATAGATCCACCGGCTATAAGCAGATTCCTATTTGTATTTGGCTTTACCAGTAAGGTGATTCACAGTTGGTAGTGGATCCCAACTAGGAAGCATTTTGTAGAAATAATCTTTAGGGAAATCCAAATTCTGCTCCAGTGCTTTCCTCGACAATTTATGCTTTTTCCCTTAGTGATAAAATTCCAAACAATCCATCTTAGCATTTGTCCATAGTAATGATATCAGCATTTCCTTACAATTATCCTCACTATTTCCAATAATCATGTTGGAATATATAATGAAGTTCAGAATCCTAAGGTAATACATTAACCTATCATAGATTCCCAAATGAATGAAACTATTCCTATGGATGATATAGGAACTAGTGAATTCTGCATCTCTGATGGTTTCAAAGTGATCACCTTCCTCTCAAGAGTGAATAGGAAAAGGCACTTCATACCACTCTTGCAGATTTGAGGGAGGAATGAGATTAGATTTGTTAGGGTGTACCATTTTGAAGAAAAGAAAAGGATTGATTGATTTTCAAGGTTTAGAATAAATATGTTGTCTAAAGAAAAAGGATTTTCAGATTTCTGAAGTGAAGTATTATGAGAATTCGCACTACATATATAGAGTTTGAGAGAAACCGTCGAAAAACTACCAAACTACTGTAGTTTTTGTAGAAGTCACGATCATGATCACACAAAACAAGAAACAGAATGTTTTAACAAGGAAATTCATGAGCGCGAATATATATCGCGAACGCAAATGGGTAAAATAGAAGAAAATCTTCTATTTATCAAGAATTAAGATGAAATATTATGACGTATCACCTCTAAGATGATTGTTTCATAATTTTTTTACATCTAAGATAAGATTAGAAAATTGTATAGCATAGGAAATGAATAAATAAGTAAGAGTTAGTAATTTGTACCGTAATCTCCAGCAATTTAATACCTAGAACGCACTTGCCTTCCTCAGTATCGATGCCAACAACTTGATTGCAAAGTTTTTGGCTATAATCGTTCTGAAAGACTTATCCACGGCAACGGCGTGAAAAAAAAATTCACAAAGTTTTTGGCTATACTCGTTCTGAAAGACTTATCCCAGTCAACGACGCCAAAAACTTATTCACATGGTTTTGACTCTACTGACTCTGAGGGTTTATATTCTATAATGAAGCCAAAAACCTTGTCTCCCACTTTCCTACCGATAAGATAAGAGTACAAAATGTGAACATGTATTGTCAACATTGCTTATCTAAATAGAAAAATGGTGACCACTACAAGTGTACAGTTACAATGCAGTTTTAAAAGATATCGATCCCACAAGGAAGGAACCAGTCCTAAAGACCAACAACAGTAATGGAAAAAAGAAAATAAAATAGATTATTTTATTTTAGTTGGGTTAGTTGGGATTTGATGGTAATAAATAGATAAATGTATAGATAGATTGGAGTAGAAGGAATCGGTATAGATTATCCCTACGAACAAGTATATCAAAGAAAACATGCAAAATCATCAAATATTACATACACTAGACTACTTTAACAGATTTGGTTCTAGACACTCAGCTATTCAATTATTCACCGCAGAGAAACCCATGAAATGACTTTTCTAAATCTAGTGCAAATGAATTAAGACAATTATATAAATCTGGATAACAATATTACTATGCTTAGTACGGGTCGCTCTAGTATAGCCATATTTAGCAAGTTACCATTCCAAAAATGTTGGCTCACTAAACAACATTATAATCACAGATCCAGTGATTATACACAATCTCGTAAACCCGAAATCACTCTTAAAGTTAAATCAAAAGCATATAAATTGATTAATATAAAAGACTCAACACGAAATACACAAGTATAAGCAGAAAGCAAAGTAAAGTTGTAAGGTATGTAAGTGAAAGCTAAAGTTGATCAAATCGTATCCACTCTTTAATGGGAGTCGTCAATTCCAGCAATTCCTACTTCTGCTTTGAATTCGGTCTCGGATCATACAAAACCTCCGCTACGATGCTATTTGTTATGAATATTGAATAAATGAATATTGAAGAATGAAAAAATTTATTGATAAGTGATTTGCAAGTACACTTATACAATAATCGCTTGAATATGTATAGAAATCTAGTGATCGAAATAAGGTTCGAATCACTTATACATTTTCTCGCTAACTTAGAACGAAGTGAAATCTAAACAATTTTCTCTCTATATATACCACACACTTTTCATAAATATACCATACTATACCATATACCATTCCACACCCACGAAATTATGGAGTTTGGAGGCCTATTCATAGAGTATGAAGGGTTGCATCCTTTCAAATGAAGGATTGTGTCCATTGGCGAAGAGTTAGACCGCTTCATTGTGATTGGTTGAATTGGCTTAATCTTATCCATAATGGAAAGGAACCTTTTTATGATTGGTTTAATTCCAATAGGTGTCTTTTCATCTAACAGTTGATGGCGGTTGATGGTGGTTGATCGTTCTTATTCGGCGGTTGAAAGAAGAGAAGAGTTGACCAAAAACCATCAAGGTCGTGACCATGAATGTATGTTGCGACCATGAATACTTGGCTGGCAACTTTCTGTTGTTAGGGTTAACAAGTCGCGACTGCTATATATGTGTCATGATCATGACATGCCTTTTTCACATGATTCCTCTTTGCGATTTCTACCAATCTTTGACATCTTCGATCCTTTGCCAAATCCTTAAGTTCCATGCATCTTTTTGCACCTTTTTCACTCTTCTTTCATAGATTTCCATCTTTAATCATTTTACTTCCAAGATTTACCTAGTACTTGGATTTGCATAAAAAACAACTATATACCACGTGAAATCTTTTATATGAAGTATAAAACTACTTAAACCACAATGTTTAATTTGTAAAATTGTCATGATAATAAGTGTAATTATACACTTATCAAACCCCTCCCTTAAAACCCTAATTTTCAAAATTTAGATACTAAATAGAAAAGAGGGAAAAGGGGTTAAAACAGTTGAAAAGGTAAAAAAATGAATTTAGGGCTGAAGTAACTGACAAAACCGACTCGTTCTTTCGGTACTGGTCCGATCCCAGGATCACTTCAATAAGTTGGACTGGTATCGGTCTCTTTCCCGGGGTTGCTTTTGTGGTATTTTTGGCTTTTTCGATCATTTTCAAAGGATTTATGTTCAAAAGGCCAAAGAATCTTTCAGTGACATCTTATTAATCCCAATATGAACTCATTGTAACTTGGAGTACAAGTGAAAATATTTCTCTTCATCACTTCACGAGAGGGTTCGGAAATACCGTGCTCAAAGGCTACCCATAGTGTGATCACTATTGACATAAGTCAGGTTGGTCACACAAAAAGAGCAAAAGATAGAAATCATACCTTCTTTGTAATGGATCCTCGAAGTTGACATTGAGGTGGTAAAGTGCATCCTTCAGAACTTTGACGGGGTTGACTCCTAAGGTTAAAGTGCTTATTTGTAACTTGGTAGGATGTTCAGCTATCTCCTTAAATTTATGACAAGAATTTTGATGAGGTTAAATCCTAGGGATATTCAGATGTATCCGTAATGTGCTTTTTAGTGAGCACCCTGCAAGTGAGAAAATATTTTGATGTTACCAATATGAGGAGATGTGTTTTAACTCCTTTATTATCTTTGCGGAAGCAAAATATTATTCCCCTTCAATTAAGAGTTAAAACACAATAAATAGTAATTAAGCATAAGGGTTCGGTCTTGTGCGAAATATTTTACGAGGTAGGATTGCCCCTTGCTTGGATAATTGTCCCGTTGAAATTTTGAGGGTCCAATGGGAGTAGTTTTATAAATTTGGAAGAATTCTATGGGTTAAAGAATAATTATTACGGAGGTTCCAATTTGTTTTGTTAATTCTTAAGGGAAAAAATAATAATTGGAAGCTGCTTAAGTGAAATTCTAAAAGGATACATAGTGGGCAGCATAGCTAGGTGAGCAGACCAATCGGCAGGCCAAGGCAATGGCTGGAGGTAGTGGACGGAGACCGAGGTGTTTGGCCGAGGAGGCGAATAGATATGTTTATAGTAGATCAAAGGTGGCGATGTGAGTCGAGGCGTTGCGATTAGAGAGGTGGTGTGAAGGTGGCACGGTGGGCCATCGGAAAGGTAGGTTGAAGGAGACATGGGCTTTTGGAACCAAAATGAGTTCCCTGTATAAATGGCTCAATTTAAAATATTTATTTCATTTCCCTTATTCCTTTTTGAATTTGAGAGCTTATCTCTCTACAATTCTATCTCTCTAGAATTTTCTTTCTCTTTAGCTCAAAATGCAAAATAAAATTCCAGACCGTCGACTTTATACTATGTGACTCAAGGATCTTAAGGAGGGCTCTCATGGAATGAGGGCCTACTCGGTTTCACAAAGCTACTGACTTCGGGCGACTGACCGGTTCATTAACTACAATAAGAGTCACCCATCACCTTAGTGATGTCTCTAGAGGACCATGCATATCAGCTACATGTATTCCCAAAAATTGTTAATTTCTCTTCAATTTTGAAAAATTTGATTTAAGCATAGTTTTACATATGATGAATACATAGAAATGCCATGTAACTTAAGAATTTAGCTTGGAATTAATTATGCATGAAATTAGACATAAGAAAATCATGAAATTGGGTGGAGAAAATACAAAAAAGATAAGCACAAAGGCAAAGCTAGGACATTTTATGCCTATTTCAGTACCAGTGTCACACGTCAGTATAGGCCTAGATTGGGTCGGTGTCGATGCGATGCCCCGGATCGGTTTTGACTTGTAAGCTGTAACTAGTCCAGCGCACCTAGGGGGAGGGCATCGCTTGTACATGCGTTGTTCCTAGGTATTTGAAGGGTTAGGTTCGTACTAGCCTATCCCTTGGACCAGTCATAGCAATCTGGCCAGTAGCAGGGTCCCCAAGATCCCCGAAAAAAAATTAAATGAACAAAAAATTAACTTTTTTTGAAATAATAATTAAAATTTCATTTTCTTAAGATTAAATTAATTACCCAATTAACTTAATTTAGACTTAAAATTTAATTTATTTAGTTTATACCCTTAATTAATGCAACCTAAGTGGGATGCATGATTACTTATCTTGATGTTACGGTGTGAAAATTGTAGGTCCATATGAGATCATTGGCGCCCTTAGTCAATGCAAAGAGTGGTGGGAACATATTGAAGGATGTCGGTGTGAGACATGATAGGCGCTTGGTGGAGGTAATAGAGGCTACTGGATTTGGTCAATTAATTAAAGCCCTCCCTTACACGCTGAAGGGATTGAGCAACATCATTTTTAGCACACTAATAGAGAGGTGGAGAAAGATCACCAGTACTTTCCACTTGCTAGTCAAGGAGCTCACTATCACTCAATCAGATATCATGGCGATGATGGGCTACGATGGCAAGGAGGACACTACGCTTGACTTCTTCATGGACCTCTTCCTCTACCATCGAGTAGTCAGAGCCAGAGTCGAGGGTTTGATCAAAGTTTGACCACCATAAAGAGTAAGGTTGCCTTATAGCTGAGTAACTTTTTATCAGGACCATCTCGAGCAATTAGGGACGAGTAGATCCTGAATTTTGTCTGATATTTCATAATCATCCTGATTTTCACATTCTTCTGTCCTATCTCGAGCAACAAACTCAACTACATTATGCTGCCTGCTCTCATGGATCTATATTGCATCTTTGGATGGAACTAGTGTTGGGCCATCTTTGGCCTGAAATATTATGGGCTAGATTGTTGTGCCCTTCAATCGAAGAAGGAGCTGAAGATCGGACGCCTCTAGATTCTGGTGAGCCTTGACATTATTTTCATTCTTTACTTTCGATATTTTGATTATTTTGATGTGATAGACTTCCCATATTCTTGCATTTTTGGGTCTAAAGGTATCAAGTCATTCCTCCATGTTAGGTAGTGGGGGTGGTCCCCATTGATGCCCACTTCATCTCTTATACGATGCTCCCTTAGATTAACAATGTGGATAGGTACCACTGGTATATAGAGTACCTTTGATGCCTTTACGCAACTGGTTATACTTCTATCTAACTTTTCTTTTTTTAATGATTTCTTATTGCTTCTTATTCATGGTTCTTATCACAGCTTCAAATGGACTCCTTGCTCCCATGGCTTATAGTGCTTACATTTAAATTGTCAAGTGAGAGGTTGATCATTTCTGTCTCCTCCTTTAGTTCCCCTAAATCTAGGAGTGGAATTTTACAGAAAGGACATCACGATGGAGGACGAGCAAGAAAGTCAAGAGCATGGTCTATTCACCACTTTTCTACAGATAATATAAAAGTTCTAAATATGAACAGGTGTTGTCATACAGCTTATCAAATAGAAAAATGATGATAACTGCAAGTATACAGTTACGATGTAGTTTTAAAAGATATCGATCCCACAGGGAAGGAATTTGGTTCAAAAGATAAATTAGAGTTAAGGAACAAAAGAAAATAAAATAAGTTGGAAGTTTTGAATGGTAGATAGATAAATGGACAGATGCATGAACAGATTAGAGAAGATGCAAAGCATATAGATATTCCCTAAGAATAAATATAGTTGAGTAAAATATGCAAAATAATCAAGGATGTTTTATGCACTAGATAACTTCAACAAACTCGGTTCTAGACGCCCAAATATCCTATAATTCATCGTAGAGAAACACATTAAATGACTTTTCTAAATCTAGGGTAAACGAATTATGACGCTTATAAAACCAGGAAAACAACAATACTATGCTTAGTACAGGTCGCTCTCACATAGCCATATTTAGCAAGTTACCACTCCAAAAATGTTGGCTCACTAAACAGCATTATAATCACAAATCCAATTATTATACACAATCTTGTTAACCCCGAAACTACTATTAAAGTTAACTTGAAAGCATATAACTTAATTAATATAAGAGGCGCAAGATGAAATACTCGTTATGACACATAGACATATCATAAACTTTGAAATAGAAAGTATAATTAGAAACCAAGTAAGTTGTAAGGTATGCAAGTGAAAGCTAAAGTAGATCAAACTGTATCCACTCTTTTAATGGGAGTCGTCAATTCACGCAATTCCTACGTCTACTTTGAATTTGGTCTCGACTCTTACAGAACCTCCACTAGGATGCTATCTTTGTGAATATTTAATTAATGAATGTTGAAGAATGGAAACTTTTATTGATAAGTGCTTTGCAATTACACTCATACAACAATCGCTCGAATTTGTAAAGAAATCTAGTGAATGAAACAAGTATCGAATCACTTATACATTTTTCTCTCTAACACTTTGAACTTGGCAAAATCTATAACTTTCAATCTCTATCATGTATCATATATCACCATCCATCACCATGCTATCTACCATCTATCACCATGCATAAAAATTGTTGATTGAACCTCTATTTATAGAGGTAGAAAGGTTGAGTTTATCCAAACAAATAGTCACGTCCATTGGTGAAGGGTTGCATCATCTTCATGTGATTGGATACAAGATTTTCATCCTTATTGTCAATAGATAGACACCTTTTTATTCCTCTTTATTTTCTAAAAGGTTTCTTTTCATCTAGTGGCTGATGGTTCTTATCTGGTGATTGGTAGTTGAGAAGAGTTAACCAAAAACCATCACATTCGCGAGCATGATATACATGTTGTGATCGTGAATGTAAGTTGGTAACTTACTGCTTGTGAAGAATGATAAGTCGCAATCGTGAGAGATAGTAGCGAGCGTGACCTGTCCAATCACGATCGTAACATGGTTACGACTTATGCTTTTCTTCATGATTCTTCTTTGCAACTTTACTGATATTTGACAACTTCGATCTTAAGCAAATTCATTCAATTCCACGCATTTTGCACCTTTTTCACTCTTTTTACGCAGAATTCCTTCTTTGATCGTTTCACTCCCAAGATTCACCTAGTTTCTACACTTGCATAAAAAATAACTACATACCACGTAAAATCTTTTATATGAAGTATAAAATGACCCTAAACCATAACATTTAATGAGTAAAAATATCAAGAAAATAAGTATAATTATACACTTATCCCACCCCCACACTTAACTTTTACCCTGTCCTCAAGGTAAACACAACAGTAGTGTATAAAATAGTAATTCAAGTTTGTACCTCATTTAGCGAAAGACTATTTTAGTGAGTACCTCATTCCCACGTTGCATAAGATTCAAGTAAAGTGTTTGAAATTTTCCACAAATTAGTAATGCGCAATTAATATAGTCTAGTTGCATACCTTTGCTCTTAATGGAGGGCTAACCGAATTACGTCTTCATATATGTGTTATATGCTCACTCATATATTTCCTTCTCTTAAGCATAGTATAAAGTATAAAGGATAAAGGGAGCACACTTTGAAAATATTGATCTCAAGGCATTTTTAGGTAACCGAGGATGCTAAAATACTCTTAGTGGTTGCATTTTATACTCCATACCACTCTCCAATTTTTTAGTGGTTGCATCTTATGCTCCATACCACTTTATCTCATTTTTTCTTTTAAGTATATGTTTTTGAAGTACAGATTTGTACTTTGCACCTATTTTTTGGGCTATGCTATTTTTTTCTTTTTTCACTTATTGAATGGTTACAGTTTCTGCTCTATACCATTCCTCAAATTTTGCATAACTCATTGGTTATCCTCTATTTCTTTTGATTTTTCTCTCTTAATACCCTCATCCTTTATTGATCACTTAAAAGTATTATGGTTATAATTTCCTTACACTTTAAACACTCTCAATACTTATAGGACGTATTCATAAATTACATATAAAACTCATAGTAAGAACACTACTAGATATTACTCCACTCAAAACTTATCAGTAGCACTAAACTAAAAATATATAACTTATACTAATTCATGTTGCATTGAAATATATATCGAAACTTACTTGGAATGTTACTTTTGAATGTTACTCATCACTCATCCTTGCTAAATGCTGAATGTTGTGCCAATCTATTAAAGCACTCACACTCTCAACGTATGCTCATACTCGAAACAAAAATTTGTTCGAAATATGCACTAACATCGAACTTGTAATAACTAACACTCACAATAACCTTGGAACTTATGTTAGTAAAGTATAGGTATGGATAATGTATAAACAACACAAGATCAAGAAAATTTTTATTCTTCAATTTTTTTAATTTTATTTGATTTTTTAGATTTTTGGATTTTAATACAATTGCCCCCCTCACTCTAAAGAACACAATGTCCTCATTATGAGATATCTAACTAAAAACTAAACTAAACAACTAGTCTAAAATTTGAAAAAGAAAAGAAAATAATAAACCCGTTTATTATGAAGGAGAATTCGGGGACTAGGAGTAAATTGACAATTTTGTCTTCTAAAGAAAGATAGTAATTTTCGAAGCATTGATTTATTACTTTTCTTTAGAATTTTCGTGTCTTTCTTCATTACTCCAAGTTCTGCTTGGAAATTGTCTAGCCTTTGTTGCATATCCGCCTTCCAATCTTCTGGTGCTTCTTCTTCTTCATCTTCATCTTCTTCTACATTCATCAAAGCTTTACCGGGATTATGTCTAGCAATTGGATTGGATGATCTAGCAGATTTTTCCTCATGAGCTAATTTTAGTTTCCTTGTGCGATTGTAATAGGAGTAGAAAGAAAGATATCATTGTTTTCTTGAAGAAGTTCAGTATTTTTCAAGTAATTCCCATCCATATATCGAAAGTATTCACCCAGTTGTTGAACACATGGAAGTTCTTGTCGTACTCCCATGAAGATTCCAGTTATAATTTCGGCCGCTCCAATTTGCTTCCTCATGCTTGTAGAGATTTTCTTCATCATGTCCCATATGACATCCACAAACTCCGCTTTTTACTTCATCATTGCATAAGAAAGAAATCCCTCTTTTGGACCTTTATGTTCTCCACCCAAAAAAATTTCAAAGTGGCTAGGTATTTGTTGAGTAGGAGAATGCACTCGTCCTTAGTCAATTTACTTGGAGAGTTTTTGGGATCGAAAGTTTGCTTACCCCTTAAATCTGCCCAAACTCGATTTGCTTGAAATGAATCCATCATTGTTGATGAATTTTCAACCTCAAAACTAAACCAAGCATTCATCATATCCCTAGTGACTGTATAATATCTTCTTTGGTTACGAAATTGAATAGCCCTCTTCTTATTATCTTTAAAATCGAATTTCACTAGACATTCCGAAATCCACTCGTGATTTTGTGGAAATCACATCCCCAAAAATGGACTTAATCCAAGATCAGAGATTAACATCCCCATTTGCTCATGGAGCACCAATGTCTCGAAGAAAACCAAATCAAGAAAAATCATACCGGTTATCTCTAATTTGATTAAAACTTGGAATCTTTTCCCTTCTTCACGAGTTCGAATAGGAAAAGGACAATCGTATTCTTCTTGGTAATTTGGGATTTCTCTTCTGTTGGCTGATTTCTTAACATGACTCATGATTGTTTATGAGGTAAAGTTTGAAAAGGTTGATAATTGAAGAAGAAGAATAGAGACTTTTTGGAAGAATCAGAACTTGAGATAGACTTATAGAAGATTAAGGTGATTATGGGTTCAACCTAGACCTTTATATAGAGTTCTAATAGGTCTCTAGTTAGCCAAAATAGTCAATATAGCCATTTTCTCTTCAAACTAGCCATTAATGGCAGTTTCAGACATCTATCGCGCGTTAATTGCGATTTGCAACGATCATATTTTCTCCGTATCACGATGGCGAAGGCATGTCATGATCATGATTTTCTTCAAAACAGGAACAGAAGGTTTTTTATGTAGGAACTCATGAGCATGATATTTAGTCACGACCATAACCTTCTTTAATCCTTTTATTTCTTCAATTTTCATACTTAGAACCTAGAAAATCTTAGAAAAATAAATGTAGTAAATATAAATAATAAATATTCACTATTTACATACTTGGAATGATTATGGTAAAGTTAGTAATTGAACATCAACGTCTTGTTGTTCAAATTTATTTTCGAGATAAGGTTTGCATCTTTGGTCATTGGCTTGAAATATCACTCTATTTTCGAATTTCAATTCCAATGCTCCATTATCAAATACCTGAATAACATTGTAAGGTCCCTTCTAACGAGATTTGAGTTTTCCAAGGAACAGGTGAAGTTTGGAATTATATAACAGAACTTTATCTCCAACCTGAAACTTCTTTTCTCGTAGTTTTGCATCGTGCCATCATTTTGTCTTCCCTTTATAGATCTTTGCATTTTTATATGATGAAAAATGTAGTTCTTCTAACGCATTTAAATCCAACTTCTTTCTTTCACCGGCTTTGTTTAAATCCATATTCAAATTCTTCAAAGCACATAAAGCCTTATGCTCTAATTCTACCGGTAAATGACAAGCCTTTCCGTAAACCAACTTGTAGGGTGTTATACTAGTAGGTGTCTTAAAAGCTATTCTGTAATCCCTTAATGCATCATTTAACTTAGTAGACCATTACTTCCTAGAATTTGAGACAGTTTTTTCGAGAATCCACTTAATTTCTCGATTAGAAATTTCTACTTGACCACTAGTTTAAGGGTGATATGGGATAGTAACCTTATGATGTACTCCATACTTATGCATCAAGCTTTCAAAAGTCCTATTGATGAAATATGAACCTCCATTGCTAATTATGATCTTAGGAACTCTAAATATACTAAATAACTGCTTAAGAAACTTAGCAACTACTCTAGCATCATTCTTAATATATGCGCTAGCTTCAACCCATTTTGAAACATAATCAACTGCAACTAGAATTTAATTATTACCTTTAGAGATAGGAAATGGTCCCATGAAATCTATACCCCAAACATAAAAAATCTCCACCTCTAAGATGTTTTCCAATGGCATCTCATCTCTTTGACTTATGTTTCATGTTCTTTGATAATTATCACAGTTTTGAACAAAATCTCTAGCATCCTTGAACAATGTTGGCTAATAAAACCCACTCTTTAAAACTTTAGCAACAATTTTCACTAGTCCTAAATGTCCTCCATATATACTATCAGGGCAATGACTTAAAATTGAAGAAAAGTTAGTATTATCTATACATCTAGGAATGATACCGTCAGCACATACCTTAAACAAATAAGGGTCATCCCACATAAATGATCTAATATCCTTAAGAAGTTTCTTCTTACCATTAGAATCTAAATCAGAGGGTAAAGTATGCATAACCAAATAATTTGCTAAGTCGGCATACCGTGGACTAACAGTATGTCTAACAGACATAAGATTTCATCTGGAAAAAGTTCATTAATATCACCAATTTCTCCTATAGGTCCCTTATCATCTTCTAAATGAGATAAGTGATCATCTATTGTATTCTCACTTCCCTTTTTATCAGTTATTTCTAATTCAAAGTCTTGCAAAAGAAGGATCCACCTTATTAATTTAGGTTTTGCATCTTTCTTAGCAAACAAATATCTCAAAGTAGCATGATCTGTATAAACTATTACTTTAGATCCAATAAAATACGATATAAATTTATCACATGCATATACGACTACTAACATCTCTTTTTTAGTTGTGGTGTAATTGAATTGCGTAGAAGGAAAAGCGTGACTCGCATAATAAACTGCATGCAAATTCTTTTCATACCTTTGACCTAATAAGGTGGTTAAACGGAGCAAATTATGTTGTCTCCAAATTAGTGATGACTTCCTTAATATTTTGTCTTTTGTTTTTTACATGTGTATAATTATATTATTCTTCACTCTTTTTCAGTTACTCTTTAATTGTTTTTAATTCCTTACATAGACGCAACATGTTAAAAGTTGAATTAATACATATAGAGATAAATTTTGAGATATCAGAATTCATTCAATAAAATATCATTTTATTTGTTGGAAATTCTTATAGTAGATTTCAAATTTTTATTTGGCCCAGTATATGCGTTGCCCCCCCGAAACTATCTCAAAATGTCATGTGACACCCCCTGGATTTCTAGTGTTACATTTTAGTAATTTTACCCTTAAAGTAGGAAATATTGATCATTTTGTCTCCTTAATGTCATGTGTTTGCTTCTAATTGGAGATACAAAAATTAGAAAAATGACATATTTGAAAAGTCAAATCAACCAGATGCATGAGATGGGATAAACTTCATAAGTTTTGCCAATTTTATGGGGTAAAGTGTTACACTTGAAAGTTTGGAGGTGATATATGACTTTTAATGTCAGGATGGTGCAATACATGTGTTTGACCTTTTTATTTTGGGTTATAAAATATACCCCCTCTTGTCAATTTTAGATGTCCATTTAGACTTATGCTTTTGGACGTTGTTTTTATTTTTCTTTTCAGATTTTAATCATTTTTTTCCTAAATTAACTTTTATTAATTAGTTAAAGGATTAAATATTGATGAATAGATATTTTGCTAATTAATAAGAAAGATAATTTCATTATAAATACAAAAGATATCCTAGTAATTATAATAGTATAATAAAATTTTTTTGTTGGTTTTGATGAAAACTTCTAGATTGAAATTTGAAAAACTGGATCGATTACCACAGTAGAATGATTAACTACATATATACCTAAGTCATGGTTTATGCTCTTCATCTTAACTTGTAAATTTCACCGATCATGGTTTTAGCTCATCGCCTTATTTTGTAGTTTCATTACATCTTATGCTCTTCAACTCAAATTGTTTATTTCTGATGAGGAAGCAGAAACACAATTGATTCACAAATTCTTATCTTGGCTGAAAGACCTGAACTACACATTCATTAATTTGGAGATGGATTATAGCTATGTGTTTTGTTGGTGCATTTTAGATTTAATAATAGTACAGAGGAGGTGAATGCAGAATTATTTGGTACTTTATAGTTTTAAAAATTTTAATCAAAGTTGTTTTTAAATGCGTATTGAGTGACTTATGCTGAGTGCACTTTGGTATAAAAATTATAAACTACTCAGCTGTGCTAACTTAGTTTACTTGCAAACTGTGCTAAGAAATCTTACTCAGCTCAGATTGATTTTCAAGCAGTTTATATGAAAACGAGACATGGTGTATTGAACACAAACACTAATAAAGGCAATAAATAGAGTAAGGAAAGAGTACGTACAACTCAGATTTATCCTGGTTCGGCCTCGAGCCTACCTCCAAGCCCCGGATTCCTTTTCTAGGTTTAATCCACTAGCAATTTCTTTCCTCTAATAGGCGAAGAAACCTTTACAGCGGGTAGAAAACTTACAAAAAGTACCCTCCTTTAGGTACCCTTCCTAAAACTGAGTCACACAGTTTTTATAGAAAATTTAGGAACAAAGGATTTCAACTTATAAAAAGTTTTGAATCATTTTATAATATTAAATCTTAGATAAGATTCTAAGCTAATCTAGATTCTCTCTTACAAATAGATGGAACATTATAGATGTTGGAAGTAGCTGTTGCAAACTTCTCGTCTTGACTTGTTCTTCAAAATCTCTTCTCTTCATAGCTTTCAAATCTTCTCGTTTGAAACAAATTTTAGGATGTTTAGAAATAGTGATTTCGAACGTTAAAGTGTGAGATTAAACTGTTAATCCTTCAAGCGTTAAAAATTCATACCTTCAAGCAAATTCGTTTGAGAGAGTAGCACATGAGATGCAATGTGGAAGCTTGCAATTAGTATACTTGCTGATGTTGTAGAGTTGTGTGGAGACACTAAAAC
The DNA here is from genome assembly GCA_949673415.1 of Euphorbia schlechtendalii. Taxonomy (NCBI): domain Eukaryota; kingdom Viridiplantae; phylum Streptophyta; class Magnoliopsida; order Malpighiales; family Euphorbiaceae; genus Euphorbia; species Euphorbia schlechtendalii. Next base: position 17,965 of record CATIWQ010212605.1, read on the forward strand.
TAGGGAATGCAAGAAGTGCCTTTTTGCCTTGGACACTTGTGAGGAATCTCCAACATTCTGTATTGACACTTTTTGGTTGTGAGGACCACAAGAATATCCATTTTGGTTTCAAAATTTTTTACTTGAATAGTATCAAAGGGAACATTATATCTTCACAGACAACATTAAAAACACAAGTGTTATAATATTCTAAGTGTCTCATTTATACTCAATATTTTACCAAGTAAAAAGTACTTAGCACATTTTGAGTTATATCGCATAAACTATAGAGTACTCAGCACACATCTTTTCCTACTCAAGGCCATAACTTAATTAGAACTTAGTAAAACTTAGTTGTTTTCTCTTAAACGCACTCAAGTAAAACTTTCCTGATTAAGAGTCTACTTAGTACCTAATTAATTTCACTATCCTAATTAGTTTGTTACTTCCAAAACGTTAATTGTCTAAAGAGCTATTAACTTCCCCCATTTTGGAACATGTAAAAAATGAGGTAGTAGAAGAAATTAATCAAATAAATAGTTTATGGATATAGTAATACCGGATAAGTGATGTAAGACTCCCCCATGCTTATTGAACTCCTTCATCAGTATATAATCCCCCATACTAAGTGGATTTCCTTTAGTTAGCATCAACTCCCCCATAATAGAAGTTTTCTTTATTTTTGGACTTAGTCTTACTCAGTTTCTCCTTTCAAGTTGGTCTTGGTTTATTCATGTAATAGTATTATATACAAGAGTAACACAAATATAACAATTTAAGAAGCTCTTAACTTTTGATAGAAACTTTTAATTTTTCAATAATATAAACTTAATCAGTATACATGATTTCTATTCTAAGAACTATCTTCGAGACTTTGGATAGCACTGATGTGGTTGATGAGGTTGATGTTGAGAAGATGAACCTCCATTGATAGGATACTGTTGATGTGGTTTCTCCAGTGGATGTTGCGACCTTGGTTGAATATTTAACCTATGATGCTGCATAGTTTTGGGAGCATCTTCAGCTACTTTCTCCCCCTTTGATATTTGTTCCATCACTATCTGATTGAGATATGTATTGAAAGATTCAATTGCAATTTGAAAATCCTCTTGCTTTAAAATGATGGCTGATGATATTTCTTACTCAAGCTGCTGTTTCTTTTGTGCTGAGAGAACCTCTTGCTCATTCAATTCTTGTAGAGATAGATGATGACTCATTTTGTGATGAGTGATTTGGTCGAATCCTTAGCAAGGGAATTGTTGAAAGCTTTGTTGAAGACCTCTAAAATTAGCTGCAGACAAAATTATTTTCATTTGGCTTCCATTTAAATGATCTTTGGACACATACACATTAGATGTATAGTCCTTGTTGTGTAATCTATGTTATGCGCATCATACTCTCTAGTATCCACCAAATGTTGTACTTTTCCTTGAAGTTTGTCAATTCCATCCAACAGGGTATTAAGCTTCTTATGAACTGTAAGACCATTACTAGGGTTGATTAACTTAGTGGGCTTAGGAAATAGTTTACACATGGCATCAATCAAAGTTGTCTAAGAGTTCTTCATAGAATTTTCAGTGTTGGATTTGATAAGAGCACACACTGAGTCCAATTTATCACTTAGTGCATCCAAGTTAAGTACTATTCTATTCACCTTCTTGATAGCTTAATTCACCTTCTTTATAATGCCATCAAGCTTGGTGTCACACATGTTGTGCGCCAAGTCTTTATTTGTATCTAGATGCTTTGATAGTTCTTGAATCATATTGTCCATGCTAGTCTTTATTTTAGTCCGCTCCTCATCAAACTTATGGAATTGCATAGTTTGAGTTACCAAGGTCGCATTAAGACTACTCAGTTGTTCTGAAGCAGCATCTATACTACATTTACAATGACATTTAAGGTTGGAATAAAAGATAAGGCTGCATTGAGATGACCTAAAGAATCCATCAGCCCGGTTAAGATTAGAGCCATCTTGTCCACAAGGCTATTGGCTTTTTCTTTTTTTATATGATTCCTAATTATATAAAGGCTCCCTTAGAGCTTCTCAAAATCTTTAAAATACACAGACTCTGAAGGGATGCTTGAGCTCTCATCAAACTCAAGAATCTTCACCTCCTTCTTTACGGATAAGTTCATCAATTCCTATCTTAGTAGCTCTTGGCTTATTGCACCATCCAACTCAAAATCAGTTTGGAGAGCTGGATATTTCTTCCTTGCTAGCTCCATTATCTGCGCTAAGATGCTTCAATCAACCAAATCCTCTTAGATTAGTTTGTTGATATATGGAGTTGCTTTCTCGGCTATAAAATTTTCCTTGCCAACATCATCATTTTTTGTTCCTTGTTGAGCATAGTTCTTAACGTTAGGAACTTCTCTAATCAGAGGGATTAGAGGGGTTGAGGATGGTCGTGAAGAAAGGTTAGGAGTAGAAGAAGTTTTGAGGGTATTTCAGAAGTTTATACATATGGATTTGAAGAAGTGGAGGTTGGTTTAGATTTTACAAGAAATGGAATGAGAGATGTTTGAGCTTGTGAAGGTGGTGAAGAAGGGTTAGCCTTTTCTTGAGAAAGGGTTGCAGAAGAAATCTGAATAGAGGAACTTACAAAAGAATTTACATTGGATGTATGAACAGGAGAAGAATGAATCTCAGGATTTATGACATAATTTGGTTTAGGACTTATAGAAGAATTTGGGAAAGGATTTTTATGTACCTGTTGGTTGGCTGATTGAACTAAGGATAGTCCAGCCTTAGATAACTTAGACTGAGTAGATGTTAACTCAATTTGCTGAGTGATTAGGGGTTGGGATGTTCTCCTCAGAAAGGGTAGATTTTTCCTAATTGATGACCTCTATGTCATCATCATCCTCATTGCTCACAATTTGAAAAGACCTTCTTGGCTTGATTTTAACAATCCTCTTCTTCTAGACTTCTTTTAACTTCGCTACTGCTTTGAGTACATCCTCAGCAAGGGTAGGATTTTCAATATCTTCTTTGGCTTTCTTTGAGCTCTGCTAACTAGCAGCTTCCTTAGCTTCCTCAAATTTCCTCTTTGTTTCTCTCAACTGCTCTACTAGCTCTGTAGCAGACATGCTCTTGATTTTCTCCCCAACTTTTGGAGGAGAAGGAGGAGGAAGAGATAATTTTGTTGTTGCAACTTCTTCTCCTTGCCTTAAATTGGCCTCAGCTTCTCTCTGAGTCCTAGTTTTTAAATTCATCGTTTTCTAGGACTGAGCTTGGATTTGGGTAAGTGAAGCTCCTGCCCTTTCTTTTTCTAGGATGGCACTTGTTCTTTGAGTCACTACCTTGGCTCCTAGACTTGTAGGAGTAGAGGCGGTTGAGGTTTATATAAGCTAAGCTGATAAAAGCACATTATCAGTCATTCCTTCGCTTGACACCTCATTATCCACAACAAATTCATCCTCATCCTCTTTGAGGATGTTTACCGGAAACACTAATGGTACTACCTTATACCTTGTGTAGACTTGGTTGAACTTCAATTTCTTGAAGTGCTAGAAATCTAAGGACTTCTTAAGCTAAAAGATGGTATCTCCACTCTCACCCACAAATTTTGAAATGTCCATCCTCATATCCTTCGCAATTGCAGTGATTAAGTAACCATAATGGTAAAGGGTAGTTAGCTTAGTGAGATGATGTAAAATCATCACATGCTAGTTGAACTCCTCCCCTTCTACCTATGGTATACTATGCACTACTTGAAGTTGCTACAGTTGTTGAGTGATCTAGTCTTGGGTATCCAAATCTTGATCAACAGCTCATGGCATATGCCCTATCCTTCCATGCTATCCTTGAGGTTGAGATTTCACCGGAGCCATAGTCCTTTGAGAGTTCCCAATCTACTAGGATAGCCACAGATTCTTTAGCTCCATTCCTCCTAAGCATAGTGCCTTTTAAAGGCATGAACAAGATGCTAACCAACATCTTCGTAGAGATAAGATAAAAGGTCATCTCTATCTCAATCATCAAAATATCTCGGAAACCCTCGATGGTGTAGAGGTTGAGTAGAACTTCCTTATCAATTCCTTAAAGGATGGCCTATCAAGGTGAAGAAATTAGCTCAGAGTATGCTTCCTAATCACATGGTGCATGGTCTTGTTCTTCAAGGGCCCATCATAATCGACTTCAAATATAGGACAAAACTCCTTGTCTGCTCCCTAGATAACTTGAGTGAACGTAGTGCCATGGGGTAAGACCACCTTCTCAATTGTGTCATCTACATTGATAAACATGTTCCTCTAAGATTTTGCTTAAATAGTATACTAAACTCTCCTTTGGTTTTGTTGAGAAAATGCCATTACAGAGAAAATTGAGAGAGATTAGGGTTCTTTGAAAAAAGAAAATTGCTTTGAGAGATTCAAATTGCAAGTAGATTTCTCTCTTCAACAAGCTCTTCATTATATAGTCTTTTGTTCTTGCAACACAACACGTGTTTCTCCCATAAGCAAAGATCAAGTTTAACGATGAGATTGTACATTAATTTAACCGACTTGGTTAAACGATATAATTTTGGTTTTAGATGGTTCCAACTCAATATGCCCTTTTAATAAAGTAGCTTTTGATATTTTAACCGGGAAAACTAAACTAACAGTGTTACATTAAAAAGTAAATGGGGTTACATACATGGTACCTCATTCCGCTGAGTATAGACTTGATTTTCAACGCTTAGCCAAATAACTGGAATTTCTTCACATTAGGTTTGCAATTCCAATTAGCTCTCCAAGTGTGTTGAATTACTCCTTTTCTAATGGTTCGGTGATTATGTCAGCTCACTACTCCTCTAAAGGAAAATACTTTAGTTTGACATCTCCCCTTAGCACATGATCCCTTATGAAGTGATGTCTAGTATTGACATGCTTCATCCTGCCATGTTGAACTGGATTCTTGGATAGGTCAATTGTGCTTTTGTTATCACACATAACTTCGAGGCATTTTGAATGTATACCATAATCCTCCAATTATTTCTTAATCCATAGCAGTTGTGCTATGCAACTTCCTACTGCTATGTACTCAGCTTCTGTGGTACTTAGTGCAACAAAAGTTTTCTTCTTGTTATACCATGAGAAAAGGCATTCTCTAAGAAAATGGCATACTCCAGTTTTGTTTTTCCTATCGATCTAGTCCCTTCCATAATCTTAATTTATGTATCCTGTAGGAGTGAAATCAGAGCTATTGGAATACCACAGACCTACATCATAGAACCTTGCAAGTACTAGATAATTCTCTTAACAGCTGCTATGTGAGATTCTCTGGGGTTTGCTTAATAATGAGCGTAATAACATATAGAGTATTGAATATCAGGCCTACTTCTAGTTAAGTAAAGGAGAGAACCAATAATAGTTTTGTAGAACCCACTGTCTGTAGGCTTACCAGCTTCATCCTTACTAAAGATAGTGTCAGTGGCCATGGTAGTGGACATTGGCTTTGAATGCACTATGTTAGACTTCTTCAGTACTTTTTTGGCATTCTTTGTTTGGCTAAGATTCCATATTCACTTTTCTTGATATGAAGTTCAAGGAAAAAGTTGAGCTCTCCCATCACTGACATTTCAAACTTTCTCTTCATCTGCTTGCTGAACTCCTCGCATAGCTTCTCATCAGTTGCTCCAAATATGATATCATCCACATAGATTTGGACTAGCAACATATCTTCTTTTCTTTGCTTGATAAATAGAGTTAAATCTACTTTACCTCTCTCATAACCTTTACTAAGTAGGAAGTTGGTCAGCCTTTCATGCCAAGCACAAGGTGTTTACTTCATTCCATAGAGATCTTTCTTCAATTTGAAGACACACTCAGGATTCTTCGCATCTTCAAAGCCTCTTGACATCCATTTAAAATAGTTTGAAATTCATATGAGATGCCAAAGCATAGAGAATTTAAATTACTTCAAAATGAGCTACAAGTGCATAGGTCTCATCATAATTGATTTGTTCTTCCTACTTGTAGCCTTTAGCAACACAATGTCATCTTCATCAATCTTCTTCTTGAAAACTCATTTGGTTTCAATGATTGATTTCCCTTTAGGCATAGGAACTAGATCCAAACATCATTGTGGTTGAACTAATCCAATTCTTCTTGCATCATGATTATCTAGTAGTCATCTCCATCTACATCTTCAAACATCTTGGGTTCAATCAATGAGATGAAAGCTAGATGGCTCATCATCCTACTAAGCTAACCTTGCATCATTACTAGATTATGAACATCATCCACAATACTTTCCATTGGGTGATTGCGATAAGTACTGATCTCTCTTAGATGATTTGGATCTACAATGAGAGTCTCTGTATTGGGTTGTTGCAGCTGAGGCTGATCTTATTCTTTGTTGAAGTTGATTTAGAAATCTTCATCAGCTTTAACTTCCTCAGTTTCTATCTCTTATACTAGGTTAGAAAGCACAAAGAATGGCATGCTGAATTGATTTTTTGTTTGAATTACTCCTTCATCTGCTAGTTAATCAAGATAGTAATTGAACATGCAACGTTGCAAGGTGGAATTCCAAAACATAAAGTTAACCTAAAGGATCTCCTAAGCATTTCATGATTGATATAATATAAGTTAAAACGTTCCATAGATGCTAACAGGTTCATAAAACTTATAAAAGAAACCTAGCAGCCAAGTTTAGAGCATTAAAGTTGATGTGTGATTTTCTTTCCTTTTAGATGCGGAATTCCCTTAGAGCAATTCGGTAGAATTTCGTTAGCACGAGCCTCCAAACAAGGAAAGCCTCTATTATTGATCCACACGAATCTTCACCGACCAAAACCTTGCTGAGGTAGAACTTGTTAGTAGACAGCAGCTGCTAGACCGCTCAAAGACCAACTCGAAAATAGAAATTGAGAAGGAACACTTCAAATTTAAAGAGCCTTCTAAAGAATTTTTTGTTATTTGGAGAAACTTGTGAAGGATCTCGCACAACGAACAAAGAAAGAGATGTCGAACTAAGAGAGAAAGACTGAGTAGAAGTGTGAAAAATGAAGAGAGTGGGAGGCCTATATATAGGGAAAAGGTGGGTGTGTTAAACTTCCTCTCAAACTCAATGTGGGATGGCAATATTCCCCTCCCATAAGCGGGTTAGCCATGTGGGTCACTTGGACCCGCGGCTCCCTTTCACAAGGTAAGCCCTAGCGGGCTTGCCTTGTGTCGCATGTTCGTTTGGGGCCCACTCACAACTGGAAAAATTCCCTTGCTTCACTTCATGCAATTTTCCCTATTTTCTCTTTGTTCCCTTTAATTATTAATTTGATTAAACTAATTAATAATTTTTCTAACAAATTCGACAAATAAATATTCTCGGTATAGACCTAGTCTATAGATTCAATTCGATAAATAAATATTCTAGTTATAGACCCAGTCTATAGATACTTTACTTAGTCCGATAAGGACCTAAAGTGTGTGACCTCATAGGATCCCGAACTATAGAGCCATCTGAGAACCTTTAGGCTTAATGTTCCAGACTGATATGGAACCTGATAGCTCAAGATGATCAAATGGGCTTTTCTAGTAAAGGTGTATGAGCCCTCGATTCTTGGAACATAACATGCCTGGTACTTAATCTGATTTTGCAGTAGTAACCAATACAATACACTCCTTCCATCAAGTTAAGTACCATCCATTTTATTGAGCTCAGATTAAGTGTCAGCTCATGTAATAGCCGTAGTTATCCTGGAATTAGAATTGTTCACGAAGAACACCACTCACCATTTTGTATCAAGATTGACTAGAAATCCATTCTATTAATCTTATACTCTGATCAAAGGTTTATGAGTGTGTCAATTCAACAAGGGGCCCTAAGGTACATCTCCCATTATATCACTATATCAAGAGCGATGGATCCTATCTTGACTACTCCGCTTACCAACATGTGATCATCACTATACCCATAATCACCCATGTCATCCTGATCATCAGTGTATGAATAAGTATGACCCAAAGTAAAGCAACTCCTACACATGGTAACCAGTATCTCAGGTTTGAGGATACTTGTACTGCTACTGCAATAAGACATGACACCAACACATGGATATAGTTTTTTCT
>CATIWQ010212659.1:0-18579 GCA_949673415.1 Euphorbia schlechtendalii
ATCGGATTCTTCGACGTGGATTCGTTAAGTAAGGGTAAGCCTCTGAGTTCCTAGAACTGCAATCTCGTGCTTTTAGTGTTTGATTTCTTCTTCTGATTTCATCTATGAACCTAGAATTTTAATTATTTTTATTTTATTTTCAATTGTTTTAATTCTTCATCATCTTTTTCTTTATTATAAGGAGATGTATGTTAGAACACCCCCACGAAAAGAATAAAATATTTTCCCGGATAACAGACCACGCTTTTTACCATGCGAGCAATTTCATTAATTAAAATGAGCAACCAATGTGCTAATAAAATGAATGGTTTTATTTAAACAACAAAAATAATGTCGCGATTTCTTTTATTAGGCCACGCGGGCCTCGCTAAATCCAAAATCGAACATACGTGCTATCCCCTATGCTAACCTTTGTGGATGCAGGTAGATTAGGATTAGATGTATGTTTAGGATTTTAATTTTCCTTCGGGTATCGCAATTTCTTTTTTCGGGAAATGTAATTAATAGGTTAGCGGGCGGTTGCATCCCCCGATTTTTAAAGCCTTGTAATTTTTATTTTCCGCATTTACTTACTGTTTTGTGGATGGTTTATTTTTCTTCTTTATGGATGGTTTATATTTCGCAATACATGGTTCATGCATATAAACTCCAAAACTACCTAAGTGCGAATATGCACAATTAAATGAAAACGGTTTTCTATAGATGTAATTTAATGTGATCCAATAAGAAATAAGAAACTTATCCCGGACCCAAATCTCTGTATCTTGGTGGGCCGTCCCCTGGACGTTAAGCCTCACAGGACACTAATTCCTGGAAAGAGCTAATCCAAGTGGCGACTCCACATTAAGAGATGGTGGATTCGGGTTCGAACCGATCTTAAACGTTTTTTGCCTTTTTCTCTTTTAACCTTTTTTCTCCCGGGTCCCCAACCCGGTGCTTTTTCTTCTTTTTCAAAACACCCCGGTGGACCGTGCCTATGAAATTGCGTGCTCTCGGCCCACCGCTCCGTGTCATCCACTCACAAAACCTCACCAGACTCTCTGGTGAGGGTCCCTTGGGACCCTCGCCAGAGATGTCTGGAGCGGCCTCGAAGGCTCGCCAGATTTTTCCAACGGAACCTCTTGGGGTGGTCGCTTACCTACGTAATTTTTTTTAATTTTTTTATATATATTTTATTATTATTTTTTTATGTGGAAAAAGAGATTGGAAAATAATTAAAAATTGGAGTCCAAACGTCTTTTGGATCCGAAAATTTTTGAAGGAAATATTTGTCTAAAAGATAATCAAACTCAGATTCTAAATTATTTTAGACCCAAGAATATCTGAGGACTTTTTTTTGAAAGAGATTTGAAGATAAAGTTTGGGATCCAAACGTGTTTTGGATCTAAATTATTTAAGAGAAATTGAAAGAAAAATTATCTTGGTGTTTTTCTCATCGTTTTTGCATTTAATTACAAAATGCGTATTATTTGATTTCATTTGCAGTCCCCCACACTTCATCCCGCGGGTGGATATTCCACGATCCAGGCATGGTATCATCATGCCTCTTCTCACCCTGAGCTTGTCTAGGCCTTTGAGGCTACTGGTTTTGGTCATTTGGCATGATCTTTACGGCCTTCCTAGTTGCCATATGCGACATTGGTTGCGCTTACTCAGAGGTGGTGCGACATTTCCCACACCTTCCATTTTTCGATCGGGGAGGTTACCATTACTCCTTCTGATATCATAGCGATCACTTATCTATCATGGACTGGTACTGTGATTTGGTTTGACGCCTTTTTGGAGCGGTTCTTCAAGGCTCCCACCGCTTGTAACCGCGTCAGAGACTTGCTCGGTGTTGACCCCAGAGGCCGGGTATTGAGTTATAGCGTATTATTTGACTACTGGATGGGTCGATACACTATTTTTGAGGCTGAGGTTCCTTTGTACGTCTGATCATTTTTATCCACCCTGTTGTTGAGTGTCACATTTTTCCCGGTCTCGAACAGTGAGATCAACTATGGGTTGATTGAGCTGCTAGCGGACTTGGACGGAGTTAGTTGTCTTAACTGGCCATGGGCGATCCTGGCGCAAACTTATTTCGCCCTTGACTTGGCTATTCGGGGTCGCTTACGGGCTCTTGTTGCTACCCCTTGGTTCTTCAGGTATTGTTTACTTTGTGAATTGCGTATGTCGATTTTGTGGTTGATTAATCTTATTTAATCCCTTTATTTTTATAGGCGTGGGCCTTCTTTTATCAGTTCCTTCCCGCCCCGCAATTTGCTGACGCTCCAAAGGATGCCCCGTGTATGGCCCGGATAACGTCTTTCGAGGGGGATGTTTTGGATTCCGCTAGCTACTATTAGCATCTTTGCGGGTTAACTCTTGAGCAGGTGATAGACCTCGTTTCTATAGATACGATCACCTTTGGTCTTTAAATTTATTTTGACGTTGTTGTTCTTTCTTTTCAGGTGGAGCGCAACCCGTGGCGGGGTCTTCTGAGCTATCATATGGTAAAGGAGATTCGATGAGATGTGGACCGCAATTGCTTCATCCTTGAGGGGCCCAGGACCTGTGAGTGGTACCTGGGTGAGCCTATTCAATTCCGGTGAACTAAGCCAATGTCTGATAGGTGCATTCCGCCCGCGCCTCCCACCGGACTATTTTGGGCGCACTTGGTGATTACTGATCCCGAGGAGCGGGAGGTACTCTTTAAGTAGCATGGCTTGAGGCTCTCTAGACATCGTGGTGACTACAAGGCCTTTATTCGAGAGAGGCTGCTCCCGCTTCGCCCGCCGACTCAGCCTGAGGAGGCACAATCCTCTGTTCAAGTGTGTGGTCAGGGAGTTGATGGTGGTTCTGGTGCGGGTGCCAGCGACGCTGATGTGGGGTACCGGGTATGAAATGTGATAACTGTTTAATTCATGTTGATCTATTTCTGATTGTTTATCTATCTTTGTAGGAATTTCCTAGGAAGAGGGTTCGAGTACCTGATTTGAATGCTACGACCAGGGGGGCAAGTACATCTTCCTCGGGAGTCGTTGAAGGAAGATTCGCTATTCCCCTTGACTCTACCTTCTACTTGATGGGTTCTACGGGGACCTTGCGGCAGGTGCCTCTTCCCCCGAGCTACCACACGTTAGCCTATGATCCTTCCGACAGTACCCACGTGAGTTTTAGATAACAAGCAATCTTTAGGGATGTCTTGCTATTCATTTACTCACTCCTTTCCTTTTGTAGGTCGTACGTGAGGAGATGGATCGGGTAGCCAGACATTCCTTTGCATTGAGAGACTTGATGATTTCATAGGATGGGATTACACGTGTACGTTGTATTTCTCGACCTGTCATATGCGATGCATGAAATGTCATTTTTTTATGTATATGCATGTGATTTTCGTGACATGTTTTATGACTGTAGGATATGGTGGCAAGGAGCGAAGAATTTGAGTGACTCTACCAAGAGCTTGATGGTCACTTTTAGTTACTGGATATCAGCCATCAGGGTTTAGATGCTCGCTATCATGGCCTTGAGGTTAGTCACCAGGAGCTGGGAGTCCGTTACCAGGGTTTGGAGGCTCAATATCAGAGTTTGGAAGCTAGTCACCAGAGTTTGTAGTCTTAGTATCAAGAGTTGTTACAGTAGAACGCAGCAGCAAAGTAGGCTCGAGTAGAAGCGCGGGCATCCACCTCAGACCTCCACCAGCCTCTTACATTTGATCTCAGTTCCCTACTTGATGACACAGATATTGGGTAGATCCTCTCTCCAGAATGGGATGCCGGTTTTCTTCATGCTCCCCAGCCTCCTCGTATGTCCGGTTCAGCTGATGGTGTTCCCGGGAGACTAGGTGCCGAGGATTTTGAGATATCCACCATGTTGCCCCGAGATCCGGTGGGTGGAGATAACGCATAGGCGGCACATGCTTTGGAGTTCCCTTTTAGCTTTAGTTTTAGATTCCTTTTTCTCAAAACAGACTCTTTTTAGATAACTCTGTCTTGTAGAATCTCAAAAAAAACTTTGGATTTATAAAAGAAGAGAGGATTTTGGCCGTTGCATGCCAGGTCCTCATATGAAGTGTTTTATTTCATGAATATGCTTGCTTGTTTATGAATGTTTTGCATATATGCATGAATGAATGTTAATGCTAATGTATGCGGTTAATGTGTGTAGGTAACACCGGTCTTGAGGGATTTTCTTTAACTCTCTTCCTTTCTGATGTCGACCTATAACGAGGACCTTAGGGTCTTTCTATGCACTATTCAAGGACCCAATTGGTGAAGGATAGAGCGCTTCGATCTGCGAGGTCTACTTCTAGGCCTGTGAATATGGCCTTCATTCGTGCTACTTTGAAATTCTGGGATCCTGCCACACATGTTTTTCATTTTACCAACTTTGAGCTTTGCCCCTTGGTTGAGGAGTTTCATGCTATCCTGGGGCTCCCTTTTCCGAAGGAGTCGACGCCAGTATCCTCTGCGAGACTATCCTTCACCTTTCCTTCTTTTCAGTTTGGAGGTGAGGATAAACTGAAGGGTTTATGGAACCTGGAGTCTAGTGGGAGCTTTTTATCACCTCCCCCTGATGTTGGTGGATTCCAGGTTGAAGTTGTCCTTGGCTGGTGTAAGACTACACCTAGTACTCATCTAGCTTATCCTTCGATGGTGACTCTACTTCTTCTGGCCAAGTTTGTTTGCGGGGTTGGAGCGATTGCCTCTTTCCGCTTACTGTCGGTCATTGACCACTCTCCACTGGCCTTTCTCCTACAGCTTTAGCCTTGGATAAGAATCTGATTCACTTAGACACTGCTTCGGTGAATCTGGATTTAGCAGAAGACCATTTTGCTTTATTAGAGGTAATTCTCTTTCTTTATCTCTTTCTTTCATGATTTTCGTTATTTGTTTAAACAAATGGATTAACGTAGGTATGGCTGTTGGAGAAGCTTCACTTGACTACTGATCCACGTTTAGGGAAGGCTCGGTACCTCCCTTTGCATTATGGTCCTAAAGGCTTTACTAGGAAGGACCATCGTTCACTGAGTAAAGGTGCTTGGGTCAAGATTTTGGGCTCCTTCTGAGCTTTTGACATTCGTTGGCTTAGCCCTTGGTTGGAGATTCCATTCGTGGTTACCGACTTCCATGATTCTGGTGTTTTGCTGATGGGGTTGTTTGGCATCACTACCTATTCCCCTTCTTGTTTGTGCATGGGGTACAGGCGTTAGCAACGGGTTCCTAGGTCTCTATGTTCAACCCATTTCCACGACTTCGGTCCTGACACACCTTATGCTATATGGAGGCTTTGGGCATGCGCTCGAGTTGTTATATTGGATTACACTACCCCAGAAATCATAGATACTAGCAAATTCTACCACGGATGGCTTGGTGAGATCAAGGTTCTCCCCAATACTGATTAGCACTTTATGGTGTCTCGTGAGTGGGAGAGGGATGAAGATGGTTTGGACCCCCTTCCTCATACTTCGAGGAAGCGTGCACTGTGGAATGACTTGCACCCTTAGATCTTATTTGTTTTAGCCATTTATTTTCTGACTTGTGTTGTTTTCCGACCCTTGTTCTTGGGTTATTCTTGGACTATGAAATTTTGTCGGATTTTATTTACTTGCGATATTCTGTATGCACACTATTCATATAAACATAAACATAAATCCTTGCAAATATAACACATTTCATTGAACTACTTTAAAAAGGGTACAAGTTTTCCAATGATTTGAGTCCTGCTGCCAGTTACCCTAGAGCAGGTTTTCTAACTCGCGGTCCCTCTATTCCTCACCGTGTCCTAATTTTTTCCTGAGTCGCCCTTCATGGGTTTTCAACTCAACAGACATTTATGGCTTTTATACAAGAATGGTCCTAATTGTTGCCCAAGTAGCCAAGTGCCATCTGGCGGACTAGTTTCTCTCTCTTTTTTGGTGTACCGCTTTTGTAAATTTATTTCTTATATTTTTGCACGTGGTAGCGCTTGAGCTTAACTTGATTGATTGGATTGACAAACTCGTTTCCATCCATGTCCATGATCTTGGCAGCTCCTTTGCTCAAGATTTTCTTAATGACATAAGGACCTTCCCAGTTTGGGCAAAATTTTCCCTGCTGGTCCACATTTGAGGGTCTCATTTGTTTCAGAACCAAGTCTCCTGCCTTTAACAGTTGGCTTTTGGCTCTAGCTTGACTATTGTATGCCCTAGCCATGCGTTGTTGGTACATCTGCAAATGATCCAATGCCTTTAGCTGTTGTTCATCAATCATATTCAACTGATCAAACCTGGCATTTACCCATTCTGACTCCTCTAACCTGGCCTCTAGGTGCTACTCGAAGCGATTTCACTTCCATTTCCACCGGTAAAACTGCTTCCATCCCATACACTAACGAGAAAAGAGATTTGATTGGTTGGAGTTTTGATACTCATCCTATATCCCCAAGCTACGAATGGCAACTTATCAGCCTAGTCCTTGTAGGTAACGACCATCTTGCTCAAGATTTTCTTAATCGCTTTGTTGGCTGCCTCTACTTCCCCATTAGCCTGTGGCTTGTATGGTGATGATCGATGGTGCTCGATCCCATATTTCCTCATTAGGTCTGATGTGGCTCATTGGAATTGAACCCACATTATTCTATACGATGTGATGTGGGATGCCATAACGGACGAATATATGCTTTTCTATGAACTTGGCCATCTTCTTAGAGGTGATGTTGGTGTAAGATTCGGCTTCCCTCCATTTTGAAAAGTAGTCGACTGTTACTATAATAAATCGATGTCCATTAGTCGAGTTTGGCTGAATCTCGCCAATAATGTCGATGCCCCACGCTGAGAATGGAAAAGGAGTAGATAAGCTATGGAGTTCGGATGGGGGTAGATGACTGACGTCACCGTATATCTAGCACTCATGGCACTTTCGTACTTTCGATACATAATCTGTGACCATTGTTGTCCAATAATATCCTTGGCATTGTATTTTCTTAGCCAGTGTTATCCCATTCATGTGTGGACTGCAATCTCCCGCATGCATTTGTCTCATTACCAATAGTGCCTCCTGTTCCGTGAGACATCTCAACAGCATTCCTTTTGATGTTCGTTTGAACAGGTCCCCTTCTTCTAGATGGAATTGAGTTGCTAACCACCGTAATGAGTTTCTTTCAGAGTCTGTTGCGCCTTCTGGGTATTCCCTGGTCTGTAAAAATTTAACGATGCCGAAGGACCAATTCCCGATAGCTTGTTGATCCTCTGTTTCCACTAGGCAACAGTAGAAGGGTTCTTTGGCCATTTGCAGTACAACAGGCTTGATTGACTAAGTTCTAGGGCCTTCCCACATTGATGCTAGTGTAGCGAGTGCATTTACCATTTGGTTTTCATCCTCGGGTACCTGTTTGAAGATGCATTTGGAAAATTTTTGTGAGATTTTCCATGGTGCTTCCACGTAAGGATGAAGTGATTCTTCTCTTATTTCCCAATCGCCAGTGACTTGTTTAATAACCAGAGCTGAGTCTCCCACCATCGATACTTCTCTTGCCTGTGCCTTTCAAAGCGCCTCTAGCCCAAACAAGCAAGCCTCATATTCTGCCCCATTATTTGTTACCAAGAATTCCAATTGTTTGGAAGGGGTATAACTTCATTTTGTGGTGTTATCAATACACACCTAGGCCAGCTCCGTTTCTGTTCATTGCACCGTCGAAGAACATTTTCCACTCTGCAATGACATCCTCTATCAATGCTAGTTGCTCATCTGGAAATTCTAGATTTTTATTGTAATCAGAGTCCAAGGGTTTATTTGCCAAAAATTCAACGACTGCTCATCCCTTAATGACTTTTTTGGTTATATATTCAATGTCGAATTCCGATAGTAGCAATAACCATCGGGAGAGTTTTCCGGCTAGTGTTGGTGACTGGCATAAGTACTTCATCGGGTCTATCTTTGCGACAGCTTTTATATGATAAGATTGGAAGTAATTACGCATCTTCTTTATCAACCAAACCATCGTTGTGCAGATTTTCTCTACCAAGGTGTAGCGTGACTCATACTTGAGTAATTTTTTACTCAAGTAATAGACTGCATGTTCTCTTTTATCTTCATGTTCTTGCACTAGCATGGCTCCAACTGATGATTCCTCAATTGCTAGGTATAGGATCAAGGGCTTTCCAGGTTCTAGTGGGCGGAGGATGGGTGGGCTTAACAGGTATTGTTTGATTTTGTCAAACACTACCTGGCACTGGTCATTCCAAACTACCGGTTGGTCCTTTCGAAGTAGTTTGAAGATTGGCTCGCAGATGGTAGTGAGTCTGGCAATGAATCTGCTTACATACTATAGAGACCCTAGGAAAGATCGGACTTCTTTCTCAGTTTTTAGCATGGGTATATCCCTAATGGCTTTGCTTTTATAAGGATCCATCTCAATTCCTTTGTGGCTAATTATATGCCCCATGAGCTTCCCTGATGTGACCCCGAATACATTCTTTTTTAGGTTCAGGAGTAGATTATACTTCTCGATTCTAGTGAGAAACTTGTCTAGGATAGCTGGATGCTCCTCCCTGGTGTTGGATATAACAAGCATATCATCCACATAAACTTCCACCTCCTAATAGATCATATCATGCAGGAGGGTTGTGACGGCCCACTGATATGTTGCACCAGCATTTTGCTAACCAAATGGCATTACCTTGTAGCAGTATACGCCCCATTCGGTGATGAATACTATCTTGATCTTGTCAATTATAGCCATTAGTATCTAGTTATAGCCTGAGAAGCCATCCATGAAGGAATACATGGCTGCCCTTGCTACTAATGAACATGAAAACAGTGTTGCTATCATATCTAATGACAGAACTTGTGCCCGGCACAAGGTGTAAAATTTGAAAAGATGGGAAGACGGTGCACCATTCCCATCGAACATGGACATGCCAACAAAATTGAAGTTGGCTCTCTGGATCTCCTCCCGATCTGTAACTTCCCGATTGTTTGACTGCGACTCGAGAATCTCCATCACATCATTTGAGTCCATACCTAACCCAATTGCCATTACGTATTGGTCTTCCTCACTAGGTGGTGCTTCTCCTAACAGAACCCTCCATAGGCAAAGCGATATAAGTTTTTGGCCGGTAAAAGCTGACAACTTAGCAAGGTCAACCGTAGATACTCTGATCATTCCCCCTAACTCTCAGCGGCCTGATTCGTCTTCCAGCATCCTCAACACATGACTTGGATCTATTCCCTCTCCAACTATCATTACGAACCCCCCAAGCTTTCAGACATGCATTTCAGCACCTTTTTCTCCTCCATCCAGAGTTGATCATCCCCATATTTGCCTCAAAATTTAGTAATGGATTTGTATTGGTACTTGGTTTAAGTGCTGGTTCATGAATGATCTTATCATCCACTAACTTCTGAATAGCCTTCAACAGTTCATTGTAGTTATTCATCCTGTGCCCCACAGTCACATGGTAGTGGTAGAAGTTGTTCTTATCCTCGGGTTTGGGAGGGACATGCTTCTTCAATCTCTCCATCTACTTAAGCTTTCGTAACTTAGTGAATAGGAACCCGAGGTTTGCCTTATAAGAGGAGATGCCATGATATTCTTCCTTAGGCAACCAAACAACTTTTCCTCCTACACCAGTTGTACCGTAGGCTACTTCATCTTCACCTACATAGGGTTAGACTCGTTTTTCTAATACTAGGGCTTTGTAGCTGGTTGCCCTGCCACCTCATCCATAGTGTCGTAACGCTCTATCTTCTTCGCCTGAACGAAGCCTCCTAGTAGTTGTGAAAGGTTTCCGATCCAAGCCTTTTTCTGTTAGATGGTAGTGTATTGTCCAGAAGCTTCACAATCATTTCTGATAAACTCAATAGAGCTTGCAACCTGACCTTCGTGGCCATCCTACGCTCAAAGTAAGGCTTGAAACTCTCACCCTGCTTCTGCCTCATGGCCTCCAAGTTTTGCATTGTGGTGGCCATCATGGTGTTGAAACCATATTGATCCACCATTGCTTGGGATAGATGTCCCTAATCATAAGCTATGTCAATAGGGAGATGATTGTACCACTCTTTTACGGGACTCCCAAGCATAACAATGAATAGCTTGACCATTATGCGTTCACTTATCGTTAAGGCCCTCATCACATTCTGGTAATGTGTAAGATGAGCATGAGGGTCCATGGTGCCTGTGTACTTTTCAAACTAGGGCATAACAAAAGTTGGTGGCAGTATGCTTTCATCTCTAGCTACCGAATGTGTTAGGATTATGCCCATTTGCCCATCTGCAACGTGTTCACCATGGTTAGCTAAGAATTGGAGCTATAGTTCTTCCATCCTCGGTTGTTGGAGAATGTTATTCAGTGTTCCCGAGTAGCCACCATACTGATTTCCTGTATTGTACTACCCCTAGCCTTGAAACATCTGAGAAGGCGTGCCCTAACTTGGAACTGAAGGCTAAGTCATCCCTTGAACGAACGGAATGTACCTGGAGGAGGGCCTGATCTCTATTGGCCCTACTGCTCTTGGGGTAAAAGATGTTTGACCCGGCTACCCCGGGAAGAGCTAACTGCCAACCTGCGATTGAGAAGTGTTTCTGAAATCATACATGGTCTGACCAACTTGTAGCTGGCCTTGCCTCACCCTAAATTGGTAGTAGGTGGGAGTGATAGTGTTGGAGACTAGGAAAATTGCAGCAGAAGAGGATGGTACCCCAAGAAAAATTGTACTACTAACATTTGGATTGGGCATTACATCACTAGCCTTCTGTTCAAGTTGCTCAATTCTGGTGTGATGACTAATGAGTGACGTTAACTGGTCACTATTAGCGAAGGCATTCATGGATGTTTCAATATCAACACTCATCGATGATTGGTTTGTTTGCGGATTCTATCCCACCATAAAAGTCTATTCTTCTCCCAGGTTTTCTTCTTGTAAGTTGGCCATACTACCAAAACCGAAAGGAGTGCATTGTCCTATTCCAAACCCAAGTCTTCTTTGGAGTTTGTGTACGGAACCCCTTCAAGAGTGGCTGTGATTGGAGAAATGCAGAGTAATTAGTGAGAATATCTGTTCCAAGTGATAATTGTATAATTACACTTATTATCTTGATATTTTTACACCTAAAATGATATGGTTTAGAGTCATTTTATACTTCGTATAAAAGATTTCATGTGGTATGTAGTTGTTTTTTTATGCAAGTGAAGAAACTAGGTGAGTCTTGTGAGTGAAATGATCAAAGATGGAATTCTATGCAAAAAGAGTGAAAAATGTTCAAAAAGATGCGTGGAATGTAAGGAATTGGCTTAGGATCGAAGTTGTCAAAGATCGGTAAAGTTGCAAAGAAGAATCAAGAAGAAAAGTATAAGTCACGACCATGTCACGATAGTGATTTCTATTCATGATTGGCCAAGTCACGCTCACGACTATCTATCATGATCATGTCTTATCATTAACGATCATGATCACAAGTAGTAAATTACCAACTTACATTCACCATCGCGATATGTATGTCATGCTCACGAATCATGATGAGTTTGATAAACTCTTATCAACTTCCAATCGAAGATTGATCAACCACCATCAACTGTTTAGAGAAGAGACACCTTTTGGAGATAAGCAACCATGAAAAGGTGCCTATCCATTAAAGATAAGGATGAAATCTTGAATCCAATCACATGAAGATGATGCAACCCTTCACTAATGGACATGATTATTCGTTTGGATAAATGCAACCTTTCACTCTCTATAAATAGAGGTTCAAATCAACCAATTTCATGCATCCATGGTGTCGTAAGCGGTAGCAAAAGATAAGATAGATAGAGAGTGAAAGTTATATAGATTTCACTAAATTCAAAGTGTTAGAGAGAAAAATGTATAAGAGATTCCATTCTTATTTCAATCACTAGATTTCTCAACAAATTCGAGCGATTGTTGTATGAGTGTAATTGCAAAGCACTTATCAATAAAAGTTTTTTTTCTTAAACATTCATTTTTTCAATATTCACAAAGAATACCATCCTAGCAAAGGTTTTGTACTAGTCGAGAACGAATTCAAAGTAGACGTAGGAATTGTGGGAATTGACGACTCCCATTAAAGAGTGGATACGGTTTGATCAACTTTAGCTTTCACTTGCATACCTTACAACTTTACTTTGTTTTCTACTTGTACTTTCTAATTCGAAGTTAATGATATGTCTATGTGTCATAACGAGTATTTCATCTTGCGTCACTTATATAAATGAAGTTATATGCTTTCAATTTGACTTTAAGAGTAGTTTCGGGGTTAACGAGATTGTGTATAATCACTAGATCAGTGATTATAATGCTGTTTAGTGAGCTAAAATTTTTGGAGTAGTAACTTGCTAAATATGGCTATGAGAGAGCGACCCGTACTAAGCATAGTAATATTGTTGTCCAGGTTTTTATAAGTGTCAAAATTCGTTTACCCTAGATTTAGAAAAGTCATTTCATGTGTTTCTCTATGGTGAATTATAAAATATTTGGGCGTCAAGAATCTAGTTTGATGAAGTTATCTAGTGCATAAAACATTCTTGATTATTTTGCATATTTTACTCTATTATACTTGTTCCTAGGGAAAATCTATATGCTTTGCATCTTCTCTAATTTGTTCATGCACCCGTCCATTCATCATTCTACCATTCAAAGCCTTAATTTATTTTATTTTCTTTTATTACGTAACTCTAGTTGATCCTTAGAACCGAATTCCTTCCCTGTGGGATCGATATCTTTTAAAACTATATCACAACTGTATACTTACTGTTATCATCATTTTTCTATTTGATAAGCGGTACTGAGAACTGTTCATATTTAGAACTTTTATATTATCAGTAGAAAAGTGGTGAACAAGTTTTTAGCACCATTTCCGGGGAAGGCAAGTGCGTTCTAGAGATCAAATACTGGGAGACTATGGTACGTTTTTATATTTTACTTTTATTTCACTTATATATATGTTTGTTATTGCATTTTGTGTCTAAAATGTTTACTAACATGCATTGGGATGAGTTTTGTGGTGATTACATGTTAGATAACTTAATTGATACATGCGTAGATGAAATTTGTCATGTTACATCTCATGAAGAGTCAACATCTGAATCTAGAGAAAATTTAGAATATTCCTCTAAAACCGAAAAATTAGTTAGAGAAGATGATCCTATACCACCTTCTATAGATAAACCACCCTTAGTAGAGTTGATGTAGTTTCCTATTCATTTTAAGCATGCATTTTTAAGAAGCAACAATACCTTACCCATTATCATTTCTAGTAAAATATCTGATTTGCAAGAAGAAGCATTATTGGAGACCATAAAGGGTAGAATAAGGAGTATTGGTTGGTAAATTTCAGATATTAGAGGGATTAGCCCTAATATAGTGATTCATTCTATTAATTTGGAGAATGATAGTAAACCTAAGATAATAAGGCAAAGAAGATTGAATCCTCACATGAAGGAAGTTGTTAAGAAGGAGATTATTAAGTTGCCAGATGCAGGAATTATCTATCCGATTTCAGATAGTGAATGGGTAAGTCCTGTCCAATGTATTCCGAAAAAGGGAGGTATTACTGTAGTTCAGAATGAAAAGGGTAACTTAGTTCCTACTAGGATAACAACTGGATGGAGAGTTTGCATAGATTACATTAAATTAAATGTAACCACTAGGAAAGACCATTTCCCTTTACCATTTATAGATCAAATGTTAGAAAGGATATCAGGACATGCATTTTACTATTTTCTTGATGGATTCTCTGAATATTTTCAAATTCATATTAAGCCTGATGATCAAGACAAAACCACCTTTACATGTCCATTTGGTATATTTACTTAAAGAAGAATGCCTTTTGGGTTGTCTAATGCTCCGGTTACTTTTCAAAGGTGTGTTTCGACTATTTTTAGTAAGTATGTGGAGAATATTATGGAGGTTTTCATGGATGATTTCTCTATATATAGAGATTCTATTGAGAAATGTATAGAAAATTTGGCTAAAGTACTTGCTAGATGTGAGGAAACTAATTTGGTATTGAATTACGAGAAATGTCATTTTATGGTTAATGAAGGTATAGTTTTAGGTCATAAGATAGATGAGAAGGGAATTCAAGTAGATATAGCAAAAGCCGAGATCATTAAGAAATTACCTCCTTACATAAATGTTAAGGGAGTAAGATCATTTCTAGGCCATGCTAGATTTTACAGAAGGTTTATTAAGGATTTTCTGTTATAGCTAAACCTTTAACTAATTTATTAGTAAAGATGTGAATTTCGATTAATCTAATGACTGTTTAAAAGCCTTCAACACCTTAAAGCGAGCATTAGTTTTGGCACCCATAATTGTGAAACCAAATTGATCTCTGTCATTTGAATTGATGTGTGATGCTAGTGATGTTACTGTTGGTTGTGTATTAGGTCAAAGGTATGAAATGAATTTGCATGCAATTTATTATGCAAGTCACACTTTGTCTTCTGCACAATTCAACTACACCACCACTAAAAAAGAGATGTTAGCAGTCGTATATGTATGTGATTATATGCATGTGATAAGTTTAGATCATATTTGATTAGATCTAAAGTAATAGTGTATACAGATCATGCTAATTTGAGATATTTGTTTGCTAAGAAAGATGCCAAACCTAGATTAATTAGGTAAATCCTTCTTTTGCAAGAGTTTGACTTAGAAATAAGGGATAAAAAGGGAAGTGAGAATACCATAGCTGATCACTTATCTCATTTAGAAGATGATAAAGGACCTATAGGTGAAACTGGTGATATTAATGAACTTTTTTTAGATGAAAATCTTATGTCTGGTAGACATACTGTTAGTCCATGGTATGCCAACTTTGTAAATTATATGGTTACACATACTTTACTCTTTGATTTAGATTATAATGGTAAGAAGAAATTTCTTAAGTATATTAGATCATTTATGTGGGATGATCCTTATTTGTTTAAGGTATGTGCCGATGGTATTATTCGCAGATGTATAGATGATACTAACTTTTCTTCAGTTTTAAGTCATTGCCATGATAGCATATATGGAGGACATTTAGAACCAGCGAAAACTGCTGCTAAAGTTTTAGAGAGTGGTTTATTGGCCAACATTGTTCAAGGATGCTAGAGATTTTGTTCATAATTGTGATAATTGTCAGAGAACAGGAAATGTAAGTCGAAGAGATGAGATGCCATTGAAAAACATCTTAGAAGTGGAGCTCTTTGATGTTTGGGGTATAGATATCATGGGACCATTTCCTAACTCTAAAGGTAATAATTACATTCTAGTTGCAGTTAATTATGTTTCAAAATGGGTTGAGGCTAGCACATATAGTAAGAATGATGCTAGAGTAGTTGCTAAGTTTCTTAAGAAATTATTTAGTAGATTTGGAGTTCCTAGGACCATAATTAGCGATGGAGGTTCACATTTCATCAATAAGACTTTTAAAAGCTTGATGCATAAGCATGGAATACATCATAAGGTTGCTACCCCATATCACCCTCAAACTAGTGGTCAAGTAGAAGTTTCTAATCAAGAGAAATTAAGTGGATTCTCATAAAGACTATCTCAAATTCTAGGAAGGATTGGTCTACTAAGTTAAATGATGCATTATGGGCTTACAGAACAACTTTTAAGACTCCTATTGGTATGACACCCTACAAGTTAGTGAAAGGCTTGTCATTTACCGGTAAAATTAGAGCATAAGGCTTTATGGGCTTTGAAGAATTTGAATATGGATTTACACAAAGCCGGTGAAAGAAGAAAGTTAGATTTAGATGCATTAGAAGAACTACATTTGTTATCATATGAAAATGCAAGGATCTATAAAGGGAAGACAAAACGATGGCATGATGCAAAACCACGAGAAAAGAAGTTTAAGATTGGAGATAATGTTCTTCTATATAATTCCAGACTTTGCTTGTTCCCTGGAAAACTCAAATCTCATTAGAAAGGTCCTTACGAAGTTATTCAGGTATTTGACAATGAAGCTTTGGAATTGAAAGCTGAAAATGGAGTAATATTTCGAGCTAATGGCTAAAGATGCAAATCTTATCTAGAAAATAAATTTGAACAAGAAGACGTTGATGTTCAATTACTATCTTCACCGTAATCATTCCAGGTATGTAAATAGTGAGTATTTATTATTTATATTTAATACATTTGTTTTTTTTAGATTTTCTAGGTACTAAGTCTAAAAACTGAAGAAATTGAAGGATTAAAGAAAGTCGCGATAGTGACTATAGATCGCGTTCGTGAAATTATACCACAAAACCTTCTGTTCCTATTTTGAAGAAAATCACGATCGTGATACGCCTTTGCGATCGTGATACGGAGAAAAAAATATGACCGTAGCAAATCGCAATTAACACGCGACAGATGGCTGAAACCACCATTAATGGCTGGTTTGAAGAGAAAACGGCTATATTGACTATTTTGACCAATAAAAAACCTATTAGGTTGAACACATAACCTCCATAACCTTCCTACAAGTCTTCTCAAGTTCTAATTCTTTCACAAACATCTCTATTCTTCTACAATTCTCATCCTTTTCAAACCTTACTTCAAACAAAATCATGACTCATGTTAAGAGATCCACCAACCAAAGAAGAGAAATCCTGAATTATCAAGAAGAATACGGTTATCCTTTTCCTATCAGGGCATGTGAGGAAGGGAAAAGATTTCAATTTCTGAACAAGTTAGAGATAACCGGCATGATTTTTCTTGACTTGGTTTTCTTGGAGACATTGGGCCTCCATGAGCAGATGGGGATGTATATCTCTGATCTTGGATTAAGCCAATTTGTGGGGATACGATTTCCACAAAATCATGAGTGGAATTTGGAATTTCTTGTGATATTCGATTTTGAAGACAACAAGAAGAGGGCTATTCAATTTCGAAACCAAGGAAGACAGTATACCGTCATAAGAGATATGATGAATACTTGGTTTGGTTTCGAAGTTGAAAATTCATCAAATATGACGGATTTGTTTCAAGTAAATCGAGTTTTGGCAGATTTAACGGGTAAGAGAGTTTTCAATCCCAAAAATTCACCAAATAAATTGATAAAGGACGAATTCATTCTCCTACTACACAAATACCTCTCCACTTCGGTATTTTGTTGGGTGGAGAACACGAAGGTCCGAAAGAGAGATTTGTTTGTTCTTTCATACGTGATAATGAAGCAAAAGGCAGAGTTCGTGGATATCATATGGGACATGATGAAGAAAAACTCAACAAGCATGAGGAACAAGACTAGGGCAGTCGAAATTATAACCGACATTGTAATGGGAGCAAGACAAGAACTTAATGTTCAACAACAGTGTGAGTATTTTCGATATAAGGATGGGAATTATTTGAAAAATATCGAACTTCTTCAAGAGAACAATGGTATCTTTTTTCTACTCCTACTCCAACCACACAAGGAAACTAATCTCAACTCATGAGGACTCTTCAGCCAGCCCATCCGATCCAATTGCTAGACATCATCCTGGAAAAGCTCTGATGAGAGAAGATGAAGATGAAAATGAAGAAGAAGAAGCACCGGAAGATTGGAAGGCGGATATGCAGCAAAAGCTAGACAATTGCCAAGCAGAACTTGGATTAATGAAGAAAGACATGAAAATTCTAGAGAAGAGTAATAATTTAATGCTTCAAAAATTATTATCATTCTTTAGAAAACAAAATTGTCAATTTAGTTCTAGTCCTCCGGATTCTCCTTCATAATAAACAGGTTTATTCTTTTCTTTTCTTTTCTTTAGACTAATTGTGAGCGGTGGGCCGAGAGCGCGCGGATTCATAGGCGCGGTCCACCAAGGTGTTTTGAAAAAAAAAAATAAAAGAAAAGAGAACAAAAAGGTTGAAAGAGAAAAAGGCGAAAAATGTTTAAGATCGGTTCGAACCCGAATCCACCGTCTCTTAGTATGGAGTCGCCACTTGGATTAGCTCTTTCTAGGAATTAGAGTCCTGTGAGGCTTAACGTCCAGGGGATGGCCCACCAAGACATAGAGATTCGGGTCCGGGATAAGTTGCTTATTTCTTATATGATCACATTAAATTACATCCACAGAAAACTGTTTTCTTTTAATTGTGCATATTCGCACTTAGGTCATTTTGGAGTTTATATGCATGAACCACGTATTGCGAAATAATAAATCATTCACAAAGCGGAAAAATAAACCATCCACAAAACAATAAGTAAATGCGGAAAGTAAAAACGGAAAATGAAATTTACAAGGCTTCAAAAATTAGAGGATGCAACCGCCCGCTAACCTATTAATTACATTTCCCAAAAATTGAAATTGCAATACCGAAGGAAAATTAAAATCCTAAACATACATCTAATCCTAATCTACCTGCATCCACAAAGGTTAGCGTAGGGGATAGCACGTATGTTCGATTTTGGATTTAGCGAGACCCGTGTGGCCTAAAAAAAATCAATCGCGATATTGTGTTTGTTGTTTAAATAAAAACCATTCATTTTATTAGCATATTGGTTGCTCATTTTAATTAATGAAATTGCTCGCATGGTAAAAAGTATGGTCTGTTATCCGGGAAAATATTTTATTCCCTTCGTGGGGGTGTTCTAACATACATCTCCTTATAATAAAGAAAAAGATGAAGAAGAATT